>CAUYRH010100944.1:0-27727 GCA_963574655.1 Perodicticus potto
CAGGTGCCCACCACAACGCCTGGCCATTTTTTGGTTGCAGCCGTCATTGTTGTTTGGCGGGCCCGGGGGCTGGATTCGAACCCGCCAGCTCAGGTGTACATGGCTGGCGCCTTAGCCTGTTGAGCCACAGGCGCCGAGCCAGTATTACATCTTAATATAGTATTTTTTATTAAAGTTTTAAGCGCACAATTCATTTTAGGTTGTATGCTTACAGTCGGCAGTAAAGCTTATAAATACCACAAAGGCATATTTTATGTACACAGTGAGCACATGATTACCTATAAACTTAGAACAGAAGGAAATGTAGTGAAAGAAACTTTGATTAGAAAGCTACCTAACAGGGTTCAGTTCCTAGGCCTCAAGCTAAAGGGCTGGAAAGGCCATGTCTTGATGTGCTGTGCAGATTCTTGTCTTGTTATTTTGACAACTACTGCCAGGACTCTAAGCATTTTTGTCTCATCCCCCAACTCATCTACTTCTACTACTTGTCCTTTAATGCTAAATTCAGACACCACTTTCAAGTGCTCCCCACCTGCGTAGAGAGGTGGACCAAGATCCCATCTCCATGCTTCTGAAAATCTCTAACATATTCCTATTAATCACCCTACTGTATTGAATGACATTATTGGCCCATAGCCCTTGTCATTTAGTGAACTATGAGCTCCTTAAGAACAGGAACTGTGTTTCATTTATTTTCAGATCCCCAGAGTCTTGCAATACCATATGACACAAATAACATGCTTAAGAAATGTTTGTTAAATGGATGAGTGGACGGGTGAATAACAGCAGCTGTTATTTGCTATTCAAATAGTTTGTACCACTGGATCTCCTTCATGCATTATAATTTGGTCAGAAGCTGTAGTGAGGATTGACTGTGTTCCAAGGGAAGCAGTGGAGTGAGAGATGTGTTTATTTTGCATTTATGGAGGGTGTTGATCAACAATTTGGTTTAGTTCATTCTTTTTTCCTCCCTTAATCTGAGAATAGTAGAGAAATTTGGGGGAAATGAAATATAATTTTAAAAAATCAATTCAGTACATATTCAGGGAACATCTACTATCCATCTACTATCCATGAAATCTGACAGATTAAGTTCGTGACTTACCACCATGACCTTATGTTGGCAGCACTGTATAAATAGCTCGGTAAGGTTTCCTACCCTTGGTATATCAGTGTCTCACAGCTGTGTTTGTGTCGATGTGTGTCATTCCTTATTGCTGTTGTATGATTTTGTATGCCATCACAAGAATGTCGGAGCTTGAACTAGAGTTTAATGAACAAACATTAAATTTCTTGACAAACTTGGTAGGAGTGGAAGTGAAATAAGGGACATATTAATCCAAATTTTAGTGGATAATACCATGAAGAAAATGGCAATGTACCAATGAATTAAATGTTTTTCCTAGGGGAGAGAAAGCATCACTGATGAAGGGAGATCAAGGTGACCAGTAACAAGTAGAAATGATGAAAACATTGCAAAAATATGTTGAATTGTGAATAATATCCAAGAGATCAAAATCATCAGTTGACTGTAAGAAGCATAGCAGACCAAGTAAACATCAATAGAGAAACAGTTAGGAAAATCTTTTTTTTTTTTTTTGTAGAGACAGAGTCTCACTTTATCGCCCTCCGTAGAGTGCTGTGGCATCACACAGCTCACAGCAACCTCCAACTCCTGGGCTTAGGCGATTCTCTTGCCTCAGCCTCCCAAGTAGCTGGGACTACAGGTGCCCGCCACAAGGCCCGGCTATTAGGAAAATCTTTTTTTTTTTTTTTGAGGCAGAGTTTCATTATGTTGCCCTCGATAGAGTGCCATGCCATCACAGCTCACAGCAACCTCAAACTCTTGGCATAAGCTATTGATTCTGTTGCCTCAGTCTCCCAAGTAGCTAAGACTACAGGCACCCACCACAACACCGGGCTATCTTTTGGTTGTAGTTGTCATTGTTTGGCAGGCCCAGGCTGGGTTCGAACCTACCAGCCCCAGTGTATGTGGCAGGTGCCCTAGTCACTGAGCTACAGGTTCCAAGCCAGTTAGGAAAATCTTAACTGAAATATTTTTCCAACAACTCATAGCCATTTCATCACATCAATGCACCAACTCACATAGCACTGTCTGTGAGGGAGTTTTTAGCCAGGAAACAAATAGCTGTATTGGAACATCCTCCCTACTCATCTGATCTGGCCCCCAGTGACTTTCTTCTTTACCCTAAAGGAAATATGGAAAGAAAGATATTTTCATGACATCCAGGATATCAAGGTTAATAGATGACAGCTCTGAAACCCATTTCAAAAAAAAGAGTCCAAAATTGGGGTGGCACCTTTGGCTCAGTGGGTAGGGTGCTGGCCCCATATACCAAGGGTGGCAGGTTTGAACCCTGCCCTGGCCAAAATGCAACAACAAAAAAAATAGCCAGGCATTGTGGTGGGTGCCTATAGTCCCAGCTACTCGGGAGGCTGAAGCAAGAGAATCGCGTAAGCCCAGGAGTTGGAGGTTGCTGTGAGCTATGATGCCACATCACTCTACTGAGGGTGATAAAGTAAGATTCTATCTCTAAAAAAAAAAGAAAAAATAAAAAGAGTCCAAAATTGCTTCAAAGGGAGGATTAGGCACTGGCACTGGTACGTATCTCCCCAGAGGGAGTACTTCCAAGGTGACCGTAGTGATATAATGAGTGATGAGTTATGTAGCACTTTTTCTAGGATGAGTTTGTGAACTTAATTGTCAGCCCTTGTATGTCTTCTACAAGAAGATTATAGTTTAAATGTTTAAGCAAGTCACATAAATGAAAAAACAGGATATGTGATATCCAAGAGATCACTGTTTACAAAAATTGAGAGAACATGTGATAAAGGTCACAGAGGTGAAGAGGTGAATTTGCTGGGTTTCTAAAAAGCCCCCCCACCCCTCACCCCACCCCTACCCCCGGCAGGAAAGCTAGATTGGGCTGTTGGCTCACAGCTTGCTCTCAGCTATAAAGGTTCTGGGTCCAGAGAAGGCCAAGTCCAAGGAGATTGCCACACACACACACACAAAAAAGTTATTGGAGCCTGAAAAAACAAAAAAGGCCAATGGCTCGTGAACTGGAAAATTAATTATGAGTTAAACATAGGCTCAGAGTAAAGGGAGCTGAGTGGCCCTGTAGATGCTTCAGACGCACAGCACAAAGGTGCAAGCCAGATTTCCAATACAGCCTTTCTCTCCAAGTACAAAGGCCAGATCCAGTATTTCCCCTTTTTAAGAAAGTATTAGATAAATAAAGGATCTGGTGGAAATAGGCATATGCCATGAATGGTAACTGTTACAGGATGTCAGAAGCTTAAAAGGTGACACTCAGTCATGAGGATCGAGGGAAGCTTTATGGGAGAAGAGGCAGTCCAGCAATGTCATTGAGGTTACTTGGAGTTTGCAACTATGACTTGGGGGAGAACGTTGCATACAGGGGGAACAGCAGGAGCAAAGCGAGTGATTCACTTTTGCTGGAATACAGGGCTTGCGATGGAGAGTAAGTAGAATGTTAGGAAGGAAGGCTGGAGCCAGATCATGGAGCGTCTTGAAGGCCCCTTCTGAAGTTTAAATGTTACTTTTTGTGTAATGGGGCATCATAACAGAAAGCACATGATTAGGACTGTATGCCAAGAAAATTAATTTGATTGCAGTGTGTGAACTGGGTTGGAGGGGTGGAGGGTAATCCAAGATTCAGAGTCAGAGGCCCTTGGGAAACTATGTTATCTACGTGGAAGGACTGAAATGAGGACACGGTTGGTGCAGGTGGAGCAGAGAGACTAGAGGCACATTCCAGAAAGTGCACAGTGTTTTCCTTACACACACACACACACACACACACTCTCTCTCTCTCTCTAAAGCAAAATACAACCTATAACCTATATGATCCAAATACAATACAAAAGAAAATCTGTCCTAATTTTTATGAAATCCTCCATTTATGGAGACAGAAAGTTGAAAAATCATTGATCCATTTAGCCAATTTCATTGATTTGGGGATCACCTGAACATCAACTCTGTTAAAAAGTGGGATTTTTCAAAGCGCCAGCACAGTGGGTATCCCCAGTTAGAGTGACAGCTTGAGGGAAAAGAAAATGAATATCCTACAAAAAGTAAGTGTTCTTCTCTCCCCAAATGTCTGGGTGATTTCTCCAAATAGACTTTCTTCCGAATGCTTTCTAACATTAGCTAACCCAACTAACAGGAATGTTGCAGAAAGCAGAAGCAGGAGCTGTGTGAGAAGTTCGATTACCTATACGGCATTCTGGAGGAGAGGAAGAATGAAATGACCCAAGTCATCACACGGACCCAGGAGGAGAAACTGGAACGTGTCCGTGCTCTTATCAAGAAGTATTCTGATCATTTGGAGAATGTGACGAAGTTGGTGGAGTCAGGAATCCAAGTCATGGATGAACCAGAAATGGCAGTGTTTCTGCAGGTAAGTCTCTTTCTGGCACAAAGGAAACGACCCAAAAGGTAGGCGGGAAATTATTTATCACATCCTCATTATTTTATGTGCATTTCATTTTTTAAAATCTATTTTGCCAACTAAAACCTAAACCTCCCATACACTTCTATCTCCATCGATTTAAACAATTCAATAAACATTTATCTATGGCATTGCTTAAATGTAAGAGGGTTCAGTTATAAAACAGCAGTTATTTGTGCTAGAAAACTTAGAAACTAAGCTATGAGATTCCCAGAGTCAGCAAAAGAAATGATTGCCTCACCAACGTCTTTCATGAGAAGAATTTAAGTAAGCCTATTTTTTGCTTTCACAGAATGCCAAAACCCTGTTACAAAAGTAAGTAATTTTTACTTTACGGAAAAATGTATAATTTCCCTTTTACCCAAGGCTCTTGAATTTTACACAGTGACCAAAAGTGGCAACTTGTCTTTGTTGCAGAATCTCCGAAGCATCAAAGGCATTTCAGATGGAGAAAATAGAACATGGCTATGAGGACATGAACCACTTCACAGTCAACCTCAATAGAGAAGAAAAAATAATACGTGAAATTGATTTTTACAGAGGTTTGTTATTCTTGACCATTTGGCCAAAGTGGCAGGTGTGTGAGAGCTGTAAAAGAGTTGGGTGGGAGGAAAAGGGGGGATTCAGAATCACCTCCGGAATCAATGTCGACAACTTTACAAGAATCTTAATCCAATGTGAAGCTCGGTTCCATTATAGGATCATGTAATGAGTTGACAGCATTTATTTAGTTTTGCATATTATAGTGCCTGTTTTGATGCCATTGTTGGGCATTTGACTCTGGGTAGTCAAACACTTAATCAATGGTGATGATGATATATCTCAACCTCAGCCTTCCACAAACTGTTAGCTACTATGATACAATGGGTTGTCAGGAGCAAGGTTAAGGATGAGATAAAAATAAAACACGGATGACATTGAGGCTAGATATTATAAGCACATCCACTTAAGCAAACTTTAGAGGCCAGGAATAGCACAAGTCACAGAGTAAGTCACAATCTGGAAATAATGCTGGGTCTACGTGACCAGACGTATTCCATGAGCTAGAAAAGCATTCCTACCCTTTGGCTCAGAAATCCCAGTTCTCAAAATTTATCCTGATGAAGTAACTGAAAAGAGGAAAATAATGTTGGAGCTAGACGAAACTTGGATCACCTCAACGTATCCTAGCCCATCTAGGTGAACACACCTCTCAGCTAGACCATTAATAATGCAGAGAGGCTGTGCCAAATGTCCACTGATGTTGTTTTAAGGGCAAATTTTTGGGATGGATTTTTAAAAATTATTACTTAATGTTATTTAACCTTAATGTTGCCTGAGAGAATATTAAGATCTGGGGGTTTGGGAAAGAGTCGGGGCATTAATTGTGGCAAAGCTCAGTCTTCACTGTAGAAAGGAAGGAAAAAATTAAAACGGGACCAGAACTGTGTGTTTCCAGAGTTACAGAAGAATTGCATTTCCATTTAATTTGACAGAGATAAATAAGTGACAGTCACAGCCCTCCCAGTGCTTACAGATGTTGGCAGACTGAAAATGCGATGAAGCTGTGTGTGTGAGGGGTGAGGTAGATGGTGCTGTGTGGGGGGAAGACTGTACAGAGGAGAGTGGGGAGGCTGGGGACAGTGTCTTCACCCTTGTTCTGTCCACCCTTCACTAGCAGCACAAAGTCCCAGCACAACACGCATGGACTATTGTATGGGGTCTGTTGGGAAGGACTTCCCTAGCCTGACCTTAAGCTGGGCGTTCACTGTTTCCATGACCGTGCTGGCAGTTCTACCATTTAAATGATGCCTTACCTTACCAGAAGAGGAAGAGGAAGAGGAAGAAGAAGGAGAAAGGGAAGAAGGAGAAGAGGAAGGAGAAGTGGAAGTGGAAGAGGTAGAAAATGTTCAAACAGTGGCTCCAGGAGAAGATGAAAGTCTGGGGAGAGCCTTGGAGCCCTCTCAGCTGTCCTCGGAGCTGCAGGCTGCCACTGGGGCACTTCCACTTTCCTCTGCTGAGCCACCTCCAGCCCTGCCACCTGCTGTGGATGCCCCAGTGACACAGGTAACCAATCACGAGTCCTTCCTCCAGGACACAAGGGTGTATCGACTTGCTGAACAACCTAAAGAATGTATTTTGTGGGCAGTGCCTGTGGCTCAAAGGAGTAGGGCGCCAGCCCCATATGCCGGAGGTGGCAGGTTCAAACCCAGCCCCAGCCAAAAAAAAAAAAAGAGAGAATGTATTTTGTTTTACCTTAAGAAAAAAGTAACAATGTATTAGACACTTGTGTGTGGCAGACAAAAGATTTCAGAAGAGTCACAATGTCTAGGAGGAAGGTCTTCTAGGTGATTCAGTAAGTTTATTGTTGTTATATCTGGTTGACAAGATTTAATTTCTTGTAGTACAATTTTCCCATCAATGGTACTCTCAAATCTGAGATAATCTTAGTCTGGAAATTTGGGCGTGTGTGTTTAACATGTTAATTCACAGAGAGCCAGCATCATGAGGATTCTCTGCTCTTTGTTACTTAGTGAATACAAATACGGGGTGTAAGATGAGAAATGATATAGGATATAGTGTCAGAAATAGAAGTGACTATACTTTCAGAACTTTAAATTTTATGTAGATAGTGGAAGAAGTAGAGACACTACCCTGGTTGATGTCCCTTTTGCTGACCCTGAAATACAACGATCAATGAAGCCTGGTTTTCTATGTGTCTGATGAGGTTGTGTATAGACAGAATTGTTAAAAACATATCTTGAGATATCAGCTCAACTCAGCTTGACCTTATGTTGTTAAGATGTCACTGCCCAGTTTTCAAGCCTTCATGCTAACTCTGTGACACTTCGGCGGGCAGGCTCTCAAACTATTGTGTTTGTGGGCGGTGCCGACTCAGTAAAGAGAAACCCTGGTTTTGTGCCTGCTTTCAGAGTGGGTTGAAATCACGTATAGAACCAAAAATCCAGAGGGAGAACTCAGAGGTGGACTTGCATTTCGATGCTCTGTCTTCACAGGAAACCAGGCTCAAATGCTATTTATAGTTCAGAATCTTGAAATTCTGAGAATACCAATTGCACTGAAATTGAAAGAGGTATAGTAACTAAATGAGGGCGGGATTCGATCAGTGCGATTCATTTTGGGGGCCCACACAAAATGCCCACAAATCAATTCTGGTCCATACTTTGCTCCCAGGTTTTCTATTTCATGAAGCTGCCACCTATGAAAGACATATCCCGAGGCCCTGAGTAAAACAGGCACTAAGTCAGGCCCTGCAGACAGAGAGCTCAGGGTTCAAAGCTGAAGGGAACTAAAATCGACTGCTTTTCTTCTTCTTCTTTTTTTTTTTTTTTACTTTTGAACTTATCTGTCCCAATGAAGGGGGAGGTTGTGCGCACTGGCTCCCAGCAGACCACAGAGTCTGAAACTACGGTCCTTGCAGCAGCGGAACCCGCGGATCCTTTGTTTTACCCTAGTTGGTATAAAGGCCAAACCCGGAAAGCCACCACCAACCCACCTTGCACCCCCGGGAGCGAAGTTCTGGGGCAAATAGGGCCTCCGGGTTCTGAGGATTCCAATGTGCAGAACGCAGAAGTGGCAGGAGCTGCACCCCGGGAGAGGGCAGCAGTGAGTGGTAAGGAAACTAGTGCGCCTGCAGCTACTTCCCAGGTTAGTGTTGACGGACTGGTGTCTGAACGCTCTCCCGCGGCCCCTGGGTCCTGCTGGAATAGGCCACAGCAAGAAAAAGGGCTTTCCAAAGGACAGAGAGAAAAACACATGGGAAACACACACACCCATGTGGGCTTATGTTGAAAAAGTGTCACATAAAAGAAAACACAAACAGAACAACTCTGACTTCACTCTGCCCATGTGTGGCGACCTCACACCTGGCTGCCCAGGGAGGGGTGCAAGCGAGGCCGGCCCTCAGGCATGCCGCTTTGTCTGCAGTGACTAGCTGTGTCCCTGGCCCTCCTTTGCAACAGCCACTTGCCCTTGCTCAACCTTCCTGTGTTCTCCCTGGGCTTCGGAAGCCTAATCACCTGCTTTTGTGTCATTCCCAGCATCCCCCAAGGAGCACATTTGAATTGAGTTTTAAGTCTGCCCTGGAAAATAACCTCTAGCTCGTGGGCTCTGGGAGCATGCTGGCCACGGTTGAACACAGTCTGGCTCCCTTCAACCCATGCTCCCTAAGCATGTATTCCTGGGAGCAGAAACACACAGGTTTTCCTCTACAGAGATTTTAAAGTGACTCTTGATACCTTTTTTTTCTTTATATAATGAGACTTTGAAACCCACGTCTTCTCCCTAACACCTGGGTAGATGTTTGCATGTCTGGAACACTCCATGGAAATCTTTTACAATTTCCTCCCAAGGAAGAATGTTCATGGTTCCGCTCATGAGCATTCTTAGATGATGTGTGGGGTGTCAGGGTGTGAGTGTTGCCCAGATGCAAAGCTGGCAGAAAAAATGCTCTGGAGTCTTATGTTCCTGGGTTGTCAGGTGATTATGAACAAAAACATTTTTTCAAAAATCAGAAAAAGATTTGTTACCTTGATTCTGTCTGTTCAAGTGGACCTGAAATTTCCACTTGAAATGATATTTGGAAAATTATAAGTAACCTGCTTTGGGGTCAGATATTTGCCCTCATAGCTGAAAAGTGACAAAAAAAATGTTTGGTGTAAGGGAACTTCTTGAGGTGGTTTTTAGGTAAAAAAAGAAAAATGAACTGTCATTGTATCTAGAAAGTTTGTAAAATTCTTACCTATTTAGTGGAAGTGGTGTGTGGAGGAACAGTTTTCTGAAAACAGTAGCTCAGTGCCCACAAGAAGCAGATAGTAGGCTCCACACCAAAATGAAAAGTGCACCTAAATGATGCTGGAAAAAATTATCTGTGACAATGTCAGTGAAGCTGTCTTCTTGTTTTCTCACAGGAGTTAGCAATCTGCCTAGCACTTTTGGCTCTTCTTGTACTTCACTACATCTGGAGTCAGATTCAGTGCTTGATTTTTACTTTAATGGGTAGGAAATATTTTCTTTTCCCTTGACTAACAGCTCATGTAGTTTCTTCCATAATGTTCCTCTTCCGTAGGCCCAAAGATGAATTTCTGCCCAAGCCTTGAGGCTCAATCATCGAAAAAGAATGGTGTTGGCAGATAAAACTGGTGGCCTCCAGGAACTGAGAATTGCTCCATTACCTATCTTTGCATGGAGGGGAGCCCTGACTCAGAAACGTGACTCAGGGGACAATTATTCAGTGATCCAGTAGGAATGAACCTTCCTGAATGGTCATGAGGGGAGGCCAGTTTCAAAAGGTGTCCATATGCTGTGCGCTCACTGCTGTTCAAGTGGAGAGTGCAACAGCAAAGGACTCAGTCAGCAAAGTGCAAGTTTCCATAGATTAAGCTGCAGCATTTCATCAGGTGACATCAGATGCCCAGGAGGTGGCCAGATGACTCCTGTCAGGAATGCTGTCCTAGGCTGTTCCATCATGGGTGAGGAGGGATGTTCTCTTTGAAACTTCAGACTCTACAGAGTTTCTCCTGGGAGAGGAGGTTCCTGACAGAGAAGTGCCCTGGGTGCAGCAACATTCGGAAGATTGCAGCCGGGGAGCCCTAGATGAATGGAGGCCAGAAGATCAGAGTGCACTTACCAGCCATGATGAATTAGAACCAGAGAAAAGCCACAGAGTCATACTAAGTCCCTGCTATTGTTTTTGGGTCACCTTTATCATTGCTTGGTTACTGATACGAGGTTTGCTTGGGGACTAACATCTTATTCTTTTAATAGCCTTTAGGTTATCGGTTTAATTAATAGTTAAACTTCCAAAGCCCATGTACTTTTGAGTAAATGACCCTGCTGGGCCTGGACACGTGGCAGTTTGGGGTCAATGATACTAAAGGGCCTTAGCTATTTCTGGCACACAGGCATTTTCCTGGGTCACCACTGACTCTTCCCAAAGCTCCCATCCCAGATTCTCCTCCTGCTTCATCAGCTGTCAGCTTGGCAGTGATGGTGTGGTGTTCATGGGTCCTTGCTCTGTCTGTGGCTGTGAGCAGGACCTGCGCCAATGTCTAAGAACCAGCTGTGCACCCTAGACTGCTCTGGGTGTCTTTACAGCCTGCTCTTCTGCCCAGCTCCTCTTCCTACCATTATTTACGGTAAAGAGCAGTGACAGGAAGTACCAGGCAAGCACTAGGAGGGACAAGTGGGGAGAGAGAAAACTCCATGTTTTATTGGAACCAGGACCTAATTGTGGATCTGAATAATTGTCTGAAGGGTTCCTTTTACATTCTGAGAACTCGACGAGCTTGGGGCTTTGTCACCATCTGTGTATATA
This sequence comes from Perodicticus potto, assembly GCA_963574655.1. Taxonomy (NCBI): domain Eukaryota; kingdom Metazoa; phylum Chordata; class Mammalia; order Primates; family Lorisidae; genus Perodicticus; species Perodicticus potto. The sequence goes on from CAUYRH010100944.1 coordinate 10,813, forward strand.
CTCATAATGCTTCTCTGAGGCTGCAGGGGGAGTGCCACGCTTCATGGCTGCCATCCACTGAGTTCATGCCATGTATGTTGACATTCACTGCCCATCTGGTGAGACGAGGGTGAGGCAAGTGGGGCAGGGCATTGGGGGCAGGGAATTGACATTCAAGATTGCAAAGAACCTTGCTTGCTTGGTCTTCAGCGTTTGAGAGAGGGCCTTTCATAGAGAGGACACCGGTTCATGATGCAGTATCACTCTTTCCTCCCTGAAATGGGATAGGCACAGGTCCGTAGCAACCTCAAATTCCTGGCCTCTGTGAACATTTTGCCGGCCTGATTCACCTTCACCACCCCAGAGCCCAATTTACCAGATTAATATTTGTCCAGTGAAAGGTTAGTTTGTTGTAGTTTCACATTTCATCATTAGGTCTCATCTTGAACATTTAGGACATGCTATAAGAGTTCTTTTTTTTAATTTTATTGTTTTAATTGGCAAAAAAGTAATGATACATATTCATGGAGTCCATGGTGCTGTTTTAATACCTGGTATATATAGCGATCAGAGATGAATGATTAGCATATCCATTATCTCAAACAGTTACCATTTCTCTGTGTGGGAAAGACAGCTTGATTCACTGGAGGTCTTAACCTCTTAGTCCCATGTCAGAGAGTGACAGTGCCAGGGAAGCTCAGCAGCATCTCAGGCTTACTTGATCTGTAAACTCACTCCAGTCCCATCAGCTAACTGCAAACCTTGTAAGAAGGCAGATGCTGTATTTCCAGGTGCTTTCCTCAGATCCACGAGCACAGTGAAACCTGCCTGTGATTTCTGATGCTGGAAAATCTCTACTGTCATCCTGTGCCTTTTCTTTCCACACAAGAACATACAAACAAATAAACAAAACTGGTCATGGCAAAAACCTGATGTCATCCCCCCCACCAACTGGTGATGGCAGGACTTCCTGTTAGGTCAGAGGAGCATTGCTGCCTCCCCCCTTGAATTCTCGAAGAAAACATTTTTCAACAGGGCTTGGGTTCAGCCACAGGGGGAGTTGGAATACCATAAAAGGCCCCAATTTCCCCCCATCCTTCTGCAGCTTCCACTTTGAGCCTTGCCACACCCAGTTCCTCCCTCTCCCGAAACTGTGCAAACCCCCCCGTAGCTACGTGGTCTTTAGCTGTAGAATTTCCGTCTGAGTTTCCAACCTTCGGGGCCATGCCTGCTGTATGCTCGGTCAGTACAAGGAGAGTTCGGCAGAAATGACATTTGATCTGCTTCATCTGTCAATGTAAACATTTATTTTGAAAAAATGATACCATTCAGTACTCAGCCTTAGAAAACAAAGCAATAGTCGGGTTGGGGGGGAGGTTGGCTCCCCTGGGAAAGCAGTCTCTGGGGGCGTTGTCTCTCCAGCCTTGTGGAGGCGTTCCTGGTCCCGTGCGCCTCCATCCACTGCCCCTCCTCCCCTTTCCACAGCACTACATCTACTTGAGGGTGACACCTGAGTGTTACCACAGCAGCTTCCCAATCCCCTGTCCATTATCCCAATCAGGACCAGAACCAGGGTCCTCGCCTGCTCCCCGCGAATAGTCAGACAGTTTATTGGGAGTACATGTGGCCATTTAATTTTCACAGAGATGAGCAGCAGCAAGAAAACTCCCTCCTGGTTCCCCTTCCTCCATTCCCAATGTGGCTTAGTGGCCTCGTGTAGAAGAATTCCCCCAAACCGCTTCAAGGTGCAAGGAGCAGGGGTTTCCAGAGAAATGTCTCCCTATTTTGGCAGATGCACTCAGCAGCTGCTCTGGGTGATACTTGAGCTGGACATACCAGCTGCGTCAAGGTCAGAGGTTCCCCCTCAACACATCATGCACTTGTGCGCACGCACTGCTCTGGAGATGGGGCCTTTGGCATTGAGATGTCTGAAATTTCTGCCTCTACAAAGAACCAGAGCTCATGCATTTCACCGGAGCAGGAAGTTGTGATGGTAAGAGACCCTTAAAGCTTTCCTGTATCATGATTATTTGTTATTTTAAGAATAGAACATCTACTTTTCACATCTCATTCTTCAAGCCTGAAAATAGACAGACAAACTGGGTAGAAATTCTGCTAGGGCTCAAGGCAGTGGAGAGATCGATAAATTTAGGAGAAAGGACCCTGGAGCTGTTCCTGCGTCTGACTGAGGAAGCTGAATTTCTTTGAGCCTCAGTTTTCCCACTGGGAAAATAAAGGAACTACTCAATGAATAGATTCATGGATTTACTCAGCATTGGGCAGTGAAGAACTGAGTCCTGAGAAAGAATTTTATAATTTGTTTCAGGATGTTTTCATTGGGAGGATTGTAGACTTAGGCCTGACATAAGTCATTGTAAGTGACAATAATTACAATAGATTCTCAGTGAAATAGACAGTCCATTGCATTTCTCAAAATACATTTCTTGTCTTGAAGCTCTGCCTCCATTTCCTGAACTGTTTTCCCACTTTCTCCCTCGGAGCTCATTTAGCTGAAGGTTTACACAGCTGCTCTTATGTCCTTTAGATGTCATGCACTCCGTAAAGTTCATGACGGTCCATAAAATTCACGAAAACTCCACCGAAAGGTATTTATAGACCTCATTTCCAGAGCTAAAATAGGATATAGACATTGGAGGCAATCACAGAATAGCAGGTGGATGAAGAAATGATAGTATGTGATTTTTAACACATTAACTGCCATGTGAGTTGTATCTAACTTATGTTAGTTTTGAGCTCAGGCCCTTGTGAGGCATATATAACTCACACATCTCCGGACCTATCTCGACCTAATAAAATACCATTGCCCCAAGGAAAAACTTTTTTTCTAGTGTGGCAATCAACGCATTAAAAGCTGCTTTATTGAGGTATGCATACACTAAAATTTACCCATCTTACGTGTACAGTTTAGCGAGTTTTGACGAATACATAGCATTGTACAGCTACCCCCACAATTGGGATCTAGAAAATTTCCATCATCCTCGTGCGCCTTTGTAGTTAATCTCTTCCCTGCATCCCAGGCTCCACCAACGACTGATATGTTTGCTTGTCATTACGGCCTCAAAGCATATAAATGAAAATATGGAGGATGTGGACCTTTGTGACTTTTTCTTCCCTTACCACGGTGCTTTTGCGACTCACTCATTTTGTTGCATGTATAAGTATCTCCATTCTTTTTACTGTGTGGGTACACCACAATTTACTTATCTATGCACCACTAGATGGGTGTTTATGTTAGCAGCTTTGACTGTGATAAACGTAGCTGCCATGACTACTCACGCAGAAGTCTGTGTGAATATACGTTTTCATCTCTCTTGAGTATGTAGGCGTGGAAGTGCTATGTTGTATGGTGAATTTGCTCTTAACTTTATAAGAAACTGTCAAACCGTTTTCCATAGTGGCTATTCAACGTTGTGGTCTACCAGCCAGCATAAGAGGGTTCTAAGCTACTCAGCATCCTAGCCTGGTCATGGTATTGTCAGTCTTTTACATTTTAGTCATTCTGGATGGATGGTTATATGTGATATTTCCTTATGGCTTTCATTTGCATTTTCTGGGGACTAACATTAGCATCTTTTCTTATGTTTATGGGCTCTTTTTATGTTTACTTTTGTGAAGTTAGTAACTGTTCACATCTTTTGCCCACTTTTTATTGGGTTGTCTGTCTTCTGAGAAATTATATGTTCTAAATAAAGCTTCCTTATCAGATGGATTCTTTTGCAAATGTGTTCTCCCAGTCTGTGGCTTTCCTTTTCCTTTTCTTAGTGTATTTTGAAGAGCAATCATGTTTAGTTTTGATGAAATCTCATTTATCATTTTTTCCTTTATGATTTGTTCTTTGGGGTCCTATTTAAGAAATCCTTGCTTGGCTCAAAATCGCAGAGATTTTCTGTCACGTTTTCTTTGAGAGTTTTTACAGTGTTACCTTTTAAATTCGGTCTAAGATAATTTTGTTAAATTTTCTATATATGAGTTTGGGTTTTTGCTTTTTTGTTTTTTTATAAAATATCCATTGATTCCAGCACCATTTGTTGAAAAGACCATCCTTTCCCTCAGTGAATTACCTTGATAACTTCATAGAAATTCAATTGATCACACAAGTGTGGGTCTATTTCTAGCTCTCATATTTTGTACCACTGATTTGTATGTTTGTTCCCCAGCCAATAACACTGTTTTTATTATACTAGCTTTATAGAAGTCTCCAAATAAGGTAATATAAGTCTCCAAATGTGATCTAGTTTAAAGATTATTTTGACTGTTTATTATTTTTACTGATTTTCTCCAAGAACCAGCTTTTGGCTTTTTTGGTCTTCTTAATTTCTTTGGTCAGTTTTTCTACTTTATTCATTTCTTCTCATTATTTTCTTCCTTGTGCTTACTTGGGGCTTAATTTTCTCTTCTCTTTCTAGTGTCTCAAGGTGAAATCTTGGATTGTTGATTTGAGATCTTTCTTGCTTGCTAATAGATTTAAGGCTGTAAATTTTCTTCCAGACATTGCTTTAGCTGTATCCTACAAGTTTTATTATGTTTAATATTCTTATTTAATTAAGAATACAGGGTGGACAAAAAGTTCGTGTGCAATTTAAAATAGTTTAAAATTCTAAATTGCACATGAACTTCGTGTCCACCCTGTATTTTCTAATTTATTTTGTGATTTCTTCTTTGATCCATGAGTTAGGTAGATGAGTGGCATTTAATTTTCCAACATTTGGAGATTTTCCAGATATCTTTCTCTTTAACTGCCAGTTTAATTCTGTTGTAGAGAGAGAGTATACTTAGTATGTTTCCAATCCTTTAAGCTTATTAAGTTTTGTTTTATGGTCAAGAGTATGATCCACTCTGGTGACTATTACGTGTGCACTTGAAAACATGACTCTTTCTGTTGTTGAGTGACGTGCCCTATAAATATCACTAAGTCAGTTGATTGGCAGTGTTGTTCAAGTATACTATTTCTGTGCCAATTTTCTATTTACTTGTTTCATCAATTGATAAAAACTGTCTTTTCAGTTTTAAGATCTTTGACTGTAACTGTGGATTTGTCTATTTCCCCTCACAGTTCTATCAGTTTTTGCCTCATGTATTTTGACACTCCGTTTAGGTGCATTCATTTAGCACTGTTTATTTTCTTGAAGAATTGACCCCAAGACAGGTGTTTTTAGAAACACAACTTCTTATCTACCCTCCTCTTTTTGTGTCTGCATGGTCCAGTGGGTATAGGAGGGTCCTCATTTGCATATGCTATTTTTCAAGGTACTGTTTTAAAAAGATAGGGGTTCGGGGGTGGCTGGAGAACTGTGCCCACAGTTCTTCAGGTGTTTTCCCCAATGGCAGGCCATGAGAAAGACTTCACAGCCTGAACCCAACAAGCCTTTTCCTCCCTCAGTAATATATCAACAAAAATCAAGGGACAGGACAGCTCAGGCACCTGATACTTTTTAAGTGGCTGAGCTGAACTTTACAATCTGGCAGTTGTCAAAATTCTCTGGGATCCTCCATTTAGTTTTGATATCAACTGCTTTGCGAGCTAATGTCTACATATATTTTCACGACATACCTATGACCTGGTCAGCCTGTGTTCTATCTAAATCAGTTTTCACAGAACTATAGAGGTTGCCTGTCTTGGAACAGTGGCTTCCCAGCAACAGACTTGTCTTCTTGGCTGAGAAGGTCCAATGGTTCCCAGCCCAACTGTCAGCAAGAAGGTGTAGAGGTTCCCTTCCCTGCCCAAAATTTCTTTCTTTCTGACATATCATTAGCTCTGAGACAGAGCATCAGGAACAATGTGGGTCACTCACACCTTGGGGTTCTCCCTTCTAAAACAGCAGAAGGAATGTGTGGAGGTCAAGGCTAGTGGCTGATCATAGACAGCTGCAGTGAGGGAAGTATTACCAAGGATACTTAAGCTGTCTTAGTCCCCAGCCCAGACTCTGCAGGGTGTTGGTCCTGTGAGATTATAAAGGTGCCTCCAGAGGAAAATAAAACACATTTCATTCAAGAAAGAGGAGGAGAAGGAAAGGAAAAGAGAAGAAACATCGAAGGAAGAAGGGAGGAAGAAAAAGAAGGGGGAACAGAGAGACCAATGGTTTCTCACAAAGAATGTTTTACCTCTTGAAGAGCAGGGTTTTCCTAGGAGCTCAGAAACCCACACCTGTGTCCCCAGATCTTGGGTGAGTTTTCTCATCATCCGAGATTCAGTCTCCTTGAAAATATTCTTATTTTCCTAAGCCAGGATGAACAGTGGGCCACAGCAGAGCCCTGCACCTCCACCAGGTGTAATAGGCAAAAAGAGAAAATCACTTGTATGCAAATGACCTTTAAGATCAAAACATACCTTCTGATTTCAAGCACAAACATCCACTCTAGCTGTTCAAGAGATGGAGGGGTGAGAGATACAGGAGGCTAGAGGGCTGGGAAGCTACTTCCCTGAGCAAGATTAATCACAAGATATTACAGAGCGAAATCAAACAAGAGACCAAGAACCTGATTTCCCATGAGTGTGACTCTAAGTCCCGTGGTCTTTGAAATGATCCATTTAATTTTCCAAAGCAAACTGAAATGAATGAAAATGTAACTGTGTTCTCTAAATTTAATTGAGGGTTTCAGAGTGTCAAATTATTTTCAAACAGAAATCTCTCCTGAGAGTGATTGCTTCCTGTTTCACGAATTAGGAGATCCAAGCTCACGAATCACGGATATGCCAGCCGTGCCCTGACTGTGCTGGAATTTCAACTTGATAAAAATAGAAAACCGATCAGTGCTCAGGACTGGCCTACATTTACTGCAAAACGTTGTCTAGGACTTACTAATCCTGGAAATTATCAGAAGTTATGATAGTGAAATGCATTCCCAGGAAAAAACTGTGGAAAAGTGCAACTTCTTTTCCTTACCAAGTAAGGTTTAATGAGACCCCTATGTTAACATTAGTAATGCTTTTTCATTTGTACCCTACAACTGCAATTTTAATTTCTAGGCTTCTTTTTTTCCCCTTTCCTGGGACAGTGACATCCTAGTAACTAAGAATTTGGATGTTTTACTAGAAGGACCAAAAAAAAAAAAAGAAAAAGAGAGAAAATCAACACTAAACTATCAAATACATTTCTCAGGATCAAATAATATCCTGAGTAAATGTCACTTTAATAGGAAGCTAAGCTAAAACAGATGTATCCCTTAGGAAGAGGGGAACACAATGTAAATTGTGAGCAGTACGTGTATAATGGATTCATTTCTCCTGGCAACCTGTGTCCATAGCTGCCTGATTCTGTGAACACGGGTGTGGGGAGAGCTCTCTGGGGGTATTATTATGACATAGCTATTTGAGCTTTGCTTTCTGTTTTAAAATTGTTTGTTGTTCTAATTTAACCTAAGACCCTTATTAGTGTTGCACATCCTGTGATTTTTTTTTGTCTTTATTTGTGTATCTCCGTGATTTCCATGACACCCCGTTCCCCCAACATAGCCCATGGAGTTGAAGATGAATCCACCATTGTGGGAGTGCATCTGAAGGAGCCAGGGCCCAGGGCCAGGTCTTTACTTCGTGTACATTTCTGTATCATCTCCAGGGTCTTTCATAGAAGTCTTCTCATTTAAACCTCACGACTGCGCTCTACCACCAGAATGGTCAGATGTCCCTAATTTAGAGTGGGAAAAGTGAGGGTCCTACAGGGTGCCTGGCTTGCTCAGGTTCACGGAGTAGCTGGGAGCGTGTGGCTGACAGATCTTTTGTCCTCCTCCACAGAGTGTGGTGTGCCATAGAACAGAAGCCGTGCCGGCATCTGAGCAAAGTGGGTGAAGCCCCACTTCACCTGGGTAGGTAGGACTGAGGAGAAACTCAGTGTGGCCAGACATCGTCCCCTGTTACTCGCCTCTTGTGACAGACGGGCACAGCTAACAGTGATACCCGGGCGCTTGCAGGGAAGGGGCTGTCCATGGCACACGAGAGCGACCCAATCCTTCAGTTGCATTCCCTGCTGCAGACCCACCTGCCACTCCATCTGCCTTCCCAGGGGCTGGACTGTCCCCCGAGTGTCACACATGCTGCGGCACCAGCTGCTCCCTTTGCCTTTGTATTTGTGATCACTGATAACTCTCAGCCGGCACTTGACCTTACTGTGAGCGACATCCTCAAACTTCCCACGTCTGGCTTTTCTCATATATAAATTGGGTGAAATAATCTCATCACAGGCCCATGCTACTTGAGGATAACCTTTTTTTTTTTTCTTTTTGAGACAGGGTCTCACTTTGTTGCCCTTGGCAGAGTGCCGTGGCATCACAACTCACAGCAACTTCAAACTCTTGGGCTTAAGCGATTCTCTTGCCTCAGCCTCCTTAGTAGCAGGGACTAACAGGAGCCTGCCACAACACCCAGCTATTTTTTTGTTGCAGTTGTCATTGTTATTTGGCTGGCCCCAGGCCGGGTTCAAACCTGCCAGCCTCGGCATATGTGGCCGGTGCTCTACTCACCGAGCACAGGAGCTTGCCATTGAGGACGACCTTGTTTGGGCCCTTTGCCTAACATGGGGAAAAGAAGCCCCCATCTGTGAAGAATTAAGGATCTAATTCTTTGCAATTCAGTTATTTTTTTTTCCAGAAAGAGTGAGAACACACACTTGTGAGAACCACAGCTGATGAGAAGACTGGCTTTAAGTTTTTGCCAGTCTGTGTCATCAGCTACTCCAACCCCCTCAATTCCTAGACATCATGTTTGAAACATACCAAACAGAACACACCATTCTTTCTTCCTCCAGTTTAAGAAAAAGTGAGTGAGTTTAATTTCTTTTTATCCGATAAGCCTCTGGAAATTACTCTGGTTTCTGACCTTATCTCAGCAAGAAGGAAGCAGCTGATGGTCCCCAAATCCATTCCCTTCACCCACTCCTCATTCACTCAGTGTATAGAGCTATCAATCCTCCCAAGAAAAAGTACATTTTAGTGAGTGCTTTCCTTCCAGAGCTCTTTATGGGGTTCCTATTTTCTGCTTCCTCTAGCATTCATGGAGGCTGTGCCACATTTTCATGGCTCTGGGCTCCATTCCTACCATCTTGATTGCTCGGCTCCAGGCAGAAAGGTCTGCATTCCTGGGAAGGAAGTGCCCATGGTGGTAGAGCTGCCTAACTGAATTTCCAGGGCTCAGACCCTGGGCTGTGAGCCACCGACAATGCCTCTGTTTCTTCTTAGTCAGTGACTAACTGACTGGGTTCTTGGCTATACTCTCTTTTCTAGTTAGGAATCTGTAATGCTGAAGCTATCCAAGAGTCTGAGGTTCAGGAATGCTCAGCAGGGGAGCAGGTCAAAGCCTGGGGTTGGTCTTTCTGAATAAGCATTCCGAACATGATGTTGGCATTCCTGCTCACGCCTGTTCTGGCACCTGGCTTTGATTCTCTGATCCAGTCCAGCAGGTGTAAGGGAGATAGATATTGGGTGGTTGTCCACTCAGCAGCCGCGAGTCTGGCCTGCCCCTTTTTATCCACATTCCTTTAAGGCAAATGGATTTCGGTGTGGGTGGGCCAGGATTCTTTTGAATTGACCTAGCATAGTCTGCAGTGGCAACCAGGCAGACGCTCTGTCCAACTGAATTTCTGATCGGCATTCACTGTAGCAATCAGAGACTGCGGCGGTGGCAGTCCAAATGTGGGGGCTGCCCCACTGCCCCTGGCATGGGCACTCAGAATAAGGCATGGGCACTCCTAGGTAAAATGTTACCTGGCAGGGGGATACATTAAGCTATTGTTGCCCAGTAATGCCTCAATTGCAATTCCTTCCCACTTCTCTCCCCCTCCAGCCCCTTCTTACTGTCATCCCATTTTCTGTTTCTACTTTGTTTCTTTTCTTTCTTTTTTTAGTTTTTTGAGACAGTGTCTCATTATGTCGCCCTGGGTACAGTGCCCTGGAGTCACAGCTCACAACAACCTCAAACTCTTGGGCTTAAGTGATTCTCTTGCCTCAGCCTTCCAAGTAACTGGGACTACAGGCACCCACCACAAAACCTGGCTATTTTTTGGTTGTAGTTGTCATTGTTTGTTTAGCAGGCCGAAGCCGGGTTCGAAACCACCAGCTTGCGTGTATGTGGCTGGCGCCCTAGCCACTGAGCTACAGGCACCGAGCCCTACTTTGTTTCTATGAATTTGACTACCCTGGATACTTCATAAAGTGGGATCACACAGTATTACAGATCTGTCCTTTTGTGTCTGGCTTATTTCACTTCACATAAGGTCCCTAAGTTTCATCCATATTGTGTAGCATGTGTCAGGATTTCCTTCCTTTTTAAAGGTTATGTGTATGAACCTATTTTGTTTATCCATTTCTCCATGGATGGACATTTGGGTTTCTTCTACCTTTTGGCTGTTGCGAATACTGTGGCTATGAACATGGGTGTGCAAACAAATGCATGAGTTCCTGCCTTTGACCCTTTTGAGTATATGCTCAGAACTGGAACTTCTGGATCATATGGTGACCTTGTTTAATTTTTTGAGGAACCTCCATACTATTTTCTACAGCATCTGCTAGGGACTGTTTACATTTTGAGCAACAGTGCATGAGAGTCCCGATTTTACCACACCTTCACTCCTGGATTTTTCATGCTTTCATGTTTTTTCAAAATGTTGCACAGATGCACAGTTCAGGTCAAGTAAACACTGTCTGTAACCTGGAACTGTCCTGTGCCCAGTGACAGATGGCCACAAGCCCCTGTCAGAATGCATGCTCCGTAATCCCCATCAACAAGAAATGCTTCGAGATGACATAAGTTGTCAAGAGTGCTGTCTGCACATCATGCAGCTCTGGGCGCAAGCCCCTTGCCTCCCCCCGCCCGTCTGCGTAGTGAGGTTAAAACCCTCGCATCATTAACTTTGCCTGTTAAAGGATATTTCGTAGTAACAGAAAAAAAAAATCAAAGAGAAAGATATTTTGTGTTTCTGAGGGAGTGCGATTCATGAGTACCCAGAAATCCTGGTCAAGCTTCTCTAAGAAGAGTAGTTTTTCTTCTGGGCAGAAGTGTATCTCCGCCTTCCAGGGGTCCTCTGTAGATCCTGATGGAATTGCCTCTGACGGCGGAGACAGAGGGCAATGCCCCCCCAGTCAACTTACCATTTTCATTTTATGACTCAAAGTCATAGCGATCAAATCATCTGCAGCCTCACAGGGATAGAGCACAGTGTTGAACGAGGGCTGCATGTTTGTTTTGTCACCTAAGGAAAATGTGTGAAATTTAGAAATTCAGCAATGTGCTGCATAACCACCTCACGGTCAGTGACGAACTTCAAGGACAACGACGGTCCCCTAAGATTATAATGAAGCTGCCCTAAACAGGTGTACCTTTTTAAAAAATCTCTTATGCTATATTTTTACATTGCCCTTTACTGTGTTTAGATAAAGAAAACCTTACCACTGGGTTACCTTTGCCCACAGTATTCAGTCACGTTACACAGAACCCAGGATCAACAGGCTCCGCCATGCGGCCTGGGTGTGTGGTGGGCTACACCATCTAGGTGTGTAAGAACACTCTACTATGTTCACACGATGACAAAGTCACCGAAGGACGCCTTTCTTAGAAGGTGTATCCATCGTTAACACATTGCTAACGCCTGTAATATGGAGGTAACGATCCTTTGTCTGCCTTCTTGAACATAGCAGACTCTACTGGAATGCAGGACAAGCTCAAAGGCAGACAGAGAAGATGGGTGTTTGTAGCTCTCTGCCTTCGTTCGGCTTCACGGCACATCAGTATTCCCCAGAAATAGCACCTCCTGTGACCACGGACAGCCTGCCGTTAGAAAACTATTTGAGGAGACGCACATACACAGCTCCGTTTGGGGAATGCTATAGGAAAATGTCTGCTTTTGATTTGACCGGCTGTGCTTCTAGAAAGGAGGTTTCTAGATCTCTAACTCTTCCTTCTGCTGTGAGGTCCTTGTGCATGAAGTTAGGCCTCTGGAGACCCACTGGACAGTGTCTCGGATGGCCGTGATTACAACACACCACAGGGATGGAATCATTTAAATAATGTCCAAGTCTGTAAAGATGAGATTGCAAATGTGACTGGATTTCCTTCCTAGGGTCAGTGCTGTTGTATACAGTTTGCCAGAAGCAGCCCCAGGTGGTTCTGCATGGCCAAGGAGTCTCTCCACTGGTGTAAGAAAGAGGGGACAGGCTCGGTGCCTGTGGCTCAACGGGCTAAGGTGCCAGCCACGTACACCTGAGCTGGAGGGTTCGAATCCAGCCTGGGCCCGCCAAACAACAAAGACAGCTGCAACCAAAAATTGGCCGGGTGTTGTGGCGGGCGCCTGTCGTCCCAGCTACTTGGGAGGCAGAGGCAGGAGAGTCACTTGAACCCAGGAGTTGGAGGTTGCTGTGAGCTGTGATGCCCCGGCACTCTATCCAGGGTGACAGCTTGAGGTTCTGTCTCAAAAAAAGAAAAAAAGAAAGAGAGGATCGGAGAGAGGGGGGGGAGGGAAGGCAGGCAAGGGGGAAAGCAGGAAGGACGTAATGTAAGTGAGGAGCGTGTAAAGTGCTTTCTGTGTCTGACTTTTTTTTTAATCAGTCCAGGTTTTGAACTTGAGATATGTATAGTATTTTATTCAGTCCTTACAGCAACCTTGTCAAGTAGGCTTTCATCTCTATTTTACAAAAGACACAGGCTCAGAGAGGTTAAGCAACGTGTCCAAGTCATATCACTAGCAAGTGGCTGGTCTGAGATTGAGACCAGGTTAAGCCCCTTTGCTTAGAGCTTCCCTGCTGAGATGGTGGTTGGCAGGTTCTTAGTTTATATAAATAAGACCAAGGCTGTGGTGTCATCATCTAAACATACTCCGGATAACCTTTACTCCTGTCCTCACTCTGGTCCTGGCTTTTCTTCTCTGGAAAATAACATCAGTTCATGTTGTTTGGAGGAAAACCTAATAACTGTAGGGCAACATGAGGGTGTAGGAGAAGCAAACCCAAACGATTTAAGCTCACATTTTGAAGGCTATAGGGTATCAACAACTAAAACATTTTAAATGACAGGCACATTTTAATCTCCAGTACAGAAAACCATAAAAACATATACCCGTTCCAAAAGCAGTCCCCCTAGCCTGCTAGCTAGCAGCAGTTTCCCAAAGATGATATGCTTCTGCAGAAAACATCTTACCCGACTTGTGTCACCTTTGAGATATTTGAGAACAGCTGTCATGGAATTTTCCTTTAGATTATCAGGAAGTGCTTCAGAAAAAAGAAAGAGTGAGAGAGGCTATAATATGGACCCTGACGGTCTGTTCCTGCAGGCAGCATTCACTCGTACTGAATGGTTAGAAAAGTATCAGTGATACACCCGGGTCACTTGTTTTCTGTGTGTGCTTGCAGTTTTCTTAGGATGAGTGAGGGCAAAGTGGCTATGGTGAGGAAAAGAAGAGTTTGATCTGTACAAATAGGCACCAGATTCTGTCAAGATGATGTTTATTCCATTTCAGTATCAAGGACATTGAGGTATCTAACCCCACTACCAGTAGAATCTAGTAATTTCAAAAAGCCCAATTTCACTTCATGTCTCAAGTATTTCTTCATAGAACACTCCGTACTGACGTTTCTTCCCACTGTGGCTATATATTTCTGGCAGAGAGCAAGGTGGCACAGTGAGTGAGGTATGGGCCCAAAGCCGTCAGGACTCGGGATGATTTTATTGCTCTTGACCTGCCATCCCCAAACATAAGTTTAAGGTAACATCTGATAAAGTGCAAGCCAAGAACTTATTTTTCTGTCGAAACTATTAGTGAGTGGTAACAAAACAACATACTTCACAAAGTTCTGCTTTGTCCGGGCCGGGTACTGTCCATTCATACAGCAGCTTCATAAAATCACCCGGGGCTTCTGAGCTGAATGCACGTGGCTACCTCATTGCTTCGAAATTAGTGGCATTCTAATTTGTTGCGAAAGTCTTATCGGCGACATCCTCAGAATGTGTCTGCTCATGAATTCTTAGTTCTCCTGGGAAGAACTGTTTGTCATGGTACCCTTAAAAATAAAGAGTTTGAGTTTATAAAATTAAACTGTATTTGGGCAAGACTTCCTTTTATGATTGTCCCTCATTCCATTAGGTTATTTTTAAAACCCCTAACACCATGAATAAAATATGACTTATTATTCCGATTAGGTTAATCATTAATTCAGAATCGTAACTCGCGTCTGTCAGGTTTTGTAAAGGATAGTTATCTCTTTAGAAACAATTGATATTAGATTTGATTTGATATAGATGTTCTCATTTGATTGTATTAACTAGAGAAAAAGTTTCCTTCCTGATTTGCCCCAAACAAGCCTGCAGTTTTGTAAAAATTATACTAAGGGTATATAACCTTGGTAATATATATATAACATATATACATATAATATACATAGACTTCTTATGTTAGCCGTGGAGGGATTACTTTAATAGGCCCTGAAATGTCATGTGCTATAGCAATTCAGTTACATTAGGACTTTGTTTTTATTTGGAAAGTTTCTCTAAACCCAGATTTCCATTAGTTTCAGTGAGACTTTCATGTATAAGTGGATTTTTTGTAAAAAGTAGACTGGACTCTTTTCCCCCAAGAACTCCCCTTCACTGCATGTTTTACTTTTGCTTCTTTGTGTATCATGAGTGTGAATTACTTTCATGGCTCTTGGCCATTGCCAAGATAACTAGAGTTTCCTTTCCATCCCTAAGAGTATAGGGTGTCCCAACAGGCACCAGACAGAGGCAAATGGGAAATTATAGCTAAATGTACCTTTAATTACGAAATATAAATTACAAAATTTTACAAAATATTTACAAAATATTCTTTACCTGTTGGCCACCTCTTTGTAAAATTTTGTAGTGAATATTTTATACATAAAAGCACATTTAGCTACAGTTTCCCATTTTCCTTATGCATGGCGACCATTGGGACACCCTGTAAATTACGCTCCATATAATGATAATAATAACTAGTATTATTATTATCCTTTCTTCTCAGTAAAGAAGTGACTGGGCCAATCTACAAAGGACCAGCTTCTTTCTCTGACTTGCTTGTTTCTCCTGTTGCAGATTGGATTTGAAAGCCCTCCCCTCCAGGGACAGACTGCGGCTTCTGGGAGTGGGAATGGAGCTGACTCTGAGTCAGCTCGCCATGTCTTCTCCTTTTCCTGGTTGAACTCCCTAAATGAATGACGTTCATTCCAGCTGCTGCTCCTGTGTCTGCCTGGCTGAGACGCACACAGGCAGCAGGGAACCTATGTGGATTACTATGACACAGATAATGAAAGGGACCGTGGAACAGGACTTCTGCCAAAAAAAAAACAACTTTAATTCCAGATGACTTATCAAACACACGGAGGAAAAAGAACACTTGGAGAAAATAGCTGCAGAAAACACTGGAGAAAAGAAACTTGATCTTTTTCAAATCTTTTATTGTGTGGGAAACATGAAGGATGTGTAGGTGTGGTACACGTGTGTGTCATACAAAGTGGCAAGTGTTGAAACAAGTGGGCACTACACTTTCGTCCTAATAGGCACTGGCTTTTGTTATTCTATCACAGTAGCTCTTATTTACCTTGTTCTTTAATAATGCAGGTGGTCAGTGAAATTCAGTGTCAATTCAAAAGGGACTGATTTAGCAGTATGTGGACAAAAGGTAAATCATTGACCAAAGCTATGAAATGTTTCACAAAGTTTTCCTCTTTTCTGTAATAGATGTCATGGGATAGTATATCCAGAAATGTTCTTTGAATCCGGTGACACTTTCATAGTCCAGAGGCTGATAGCCTAGGACATCTCTTATAGCATTTTTCTAATCTTAGTTTTAGGTGACGTTAGGCACTTTAATCGAAAAGGCCTTCCAGCAGGAACTGTCTACTTTCTCATGTATCTGCGGTGGCACCAATCTGGTAAATTTATAGAAAAAGTGCATGTATTTAAATATATGTACACACATATCACACATTAAAATATAGAGAGATGTATTTTAAACCATGTTTTATTTGTCTCACCTTAATGCCCCCTTCAGAATATAAGTGTAACTTTACTGTTTATGAACTCTTCAATAAATGCTGTTTTTAAAAACTTAGTCTTGGTGGCACCTGTGGCTCAGTGGGTAGGGCGCCAGCCCCCATATCCCGAGGGTGGCCGGTTTAAACCTGGACCCAGCCAAAATGCAACAAAAAACTAGCCGGGTGTTGTGATGGGCCCCTGTAGTCCCAGCTACTTGGGAGCCTGAGGCAAGAGAATCGTCTAAGCTCAAGAGCTGGAGGTTGCTGTGAGCTGTGACGCCATGGCACTCTACTAAGGGTAACAAAGTAAGACTCAACAAAGTGAGACTCAAAATAGATACACAAATAAATAAACTTAGTCTTATGCTTTACTCTGTGTTTCGTATTATCTTATTAATCTATTAGTTAAGTGTATTTCAAGGAAGAAGCCTCTTTATTACAGACAAATTGATTTGAAGTATTAAACATTTGATTGAATTTTTAAGCTATAACTAAATTATCACAAACAAAATGTATTGTAAAACTAATTAGATATGCTGTTCAGTTTTAGAAGTGAATAAATATAGTTCATATTGCTAAAAATCAAAGTGATTAGAACTGGCATAGGCAGAAATGTGGAGAGTATTTGGGCAGTTATTAAGATAAAAGTGTTCTTTATAAGAATATTTTTTCCCAAGTGCCATTTTATAACAATTAAATTTAGGAGTCCTAAGTAGAGATGCTATCAAGTTTTCTTATTAGAAGTAATCATTGGAAAATAGTTTAGAAATGGTACCAAAGTTGGCTCGGTGCCTGTGGCTCAACGGGCTAAGGCGCCAGCTATGTACACCTGAGCTGGCGGGTTCGAATCCAGCCTGGGCCCGCCAAACAACAATGATGGCTGCAACCAAAAAATGGCTGGGTGTTGTGGCAGGCGCCTGTAGTCCCAGCTACTTGGGAGGCAGAG
>CAUYRH010100945.1:0-20188 GCA_963574655.1 Perodicticus potto
AATGTTACATTAATCAGGTGGATAAAAATATCTCCGATTGTATGGGAAGCCCGCACACTGTACTCCAAGCTTGAATCATTGTACACAGTTATGACTCAATAAAAAATAATTAAAAAAAATAAATAAATAAAAAAATAAAAAAATAAAAAAGTACATACATATGCATGTTTGCATCACTTATCAATTACTGAGAAAAATATGTTATTATGGAAGTAGAAGATTAAAACATCATTTATTTATGCCCATTGATAAAATATAACTTTAAATATCCAATATTTATTACAATAACAAATACATACATAAGAAGAATAAATCTCATAAAATATTTCTAAGATGCTTACTAAGATAAACTATAAAATCTAATTGCGACACATTTTCCATAATCTAAAATGGTAATGAACACCACAGTTATGGAGATAAAGATATCACTATATCATTAAAATATCCATTGTACCAAAATGAACTTATCAATTCAATATAATTACAATCAAAATCCTACTATGGTTTTCCATAAAATTTAATAAGCTAATCCAAAAATTTACATAGGCAGCTAAAGAACATAGCACTCATCCAGTCTCTCCTAGAGAACGGAGTGAAGGACTTTAACCCGCCATTCAGGATTGAGTCTCAAACTGCATTAGTTATGACCAGACACAAATGAAAAGGAACGAAGAGCCCCAAAGCGACCATTCCCTGTATGTGTGGAGATTTGATATATGAAAGGTCAGTGAAGAACGTTCAATAAAGCAAGAAGACTAACTGATTGTCCTTTGGAAAATAATGCATCAGATCTCTATCTTGAGTGCACGTGGGTTTAAATCCACACGTATTAGAAAAGGAAATACAGAAAAAAAAAAAAAAGGCTTGAAACTCTTAGAAGAAAGCACAGGAATTTGAGGTAGAAAAACTCCTTGCTGGATAAGCTGTAGGAACACATCACATAAGGAAAACTACTGATACATTTAGCTTCATTACACTTAAAACTTCGGTACATTTTACATAACAAATAACTATGAAAATCAAAAATAGAAAACAAGGCTCAGACTGGAGGAAGACATGTGGGATTCCTGAGACAAGAGATTCACACCCAGAACACGCAGAGAACCTGCACAAGTCAGAGTGCAGATGAGCGAGGCGCTCGGCGCTGGGTTCCCTTCACTTAGCGTCCAGCCCTTCCTGCTGTCTCGGTCACGGGATCTCCTCCTGGCTGAATGACACCCCATTGCGTGATCCAAAACTTGGCTGCTGTGAACAGTGCTGCAATAGACATGGGAGTGCACACATCTTTCTGAATACTGATTTCCTTTGGGGGTGTATACCCAGCAGTGGGCTGTTCTCACTATAGGCTGGAGCTAAACACTGAGATAATTGGTCACACGGAGTTGGAGTCAGAGAATCAAGGGATGGTTCCCAGAGTCTAGAAGGAGCAGCAGGAAGTGGAGGACAAAGCAGGATATAGTTATATGAAAACATATAGTTAATTAGATAAAATGAATAATATTTGATAGCCCCATAAAGTGATGGTAGTCAGGAATAAGTTATGGTATACTATAAAATAACTAAAAGAGTGAAACTGGAATGCTCCTAATCCTCAAAGAAATAATAAATGTGTGAGGTGGGAGATACCCCAATTATTGCACATCATAGGCCTGTATCAAAACATCACATGTACCCTATACATATATGAAACTATTATGTTCCTAAAATCATTAAAAATGTAAAACTGTTAACAAAAGACGCAGCAAGAACAAAATGAACAAGCCAGTGAAAAGTAGCCAAAACATAAGGACAGACAATCCACAGAAGAGGAGTCCTGGATGGCCAGACGCATGTACAAAGGTGCCGGGTCTCTCTGGTAATGGTGACACCCTGATGTTAAATCACAACGGGATAACATTTCACCACCAGCTGATGAGGAGTATTTTTAAAGTGGAAGATACCAAATTTTGGCATAGAAGCTGAGCCATGGGAACTCCAGACAAATGCAAATGGCTCCAAATACTTTGAAGAGCATTTTGGTGTCTCTCCAGTAAAACTGAAATTAAGTATTCCCTTAGCCCAGTAAATCCACTAGTATACATATAGTCTAGAAGATTCTCCTACATGTTTATGACAAACGCATAAGAAGGTTCAGAGAAACAATATTTCATAACAACAAAATAATTGGAAATGTCTTGCCAATCAAAGGAGATTAAATATTCCTGGAATCAGTGCCACGCAGTACACAGGATGAACAATCAAGAGAGAGATGCTGTCCAGGGTGACAGCCACTAGCCAGATGTCGCTACTGAACACTCGGAATGCATCTAGGCTGGATTAAGATGTTCTCTGAGCAAAATACACACAGAATTTCCAAGATGTACCAAAATTACACTTGAGGGGACATCATTGCTCACCTTCTATTCATGTTCCCATCCCCGTGAGCATTTTCCACTGCCTTCTCCCACTTCCGTCATCTCAATAGGCCCGTATCATAAAACTCCGTGTACCCGGCATTCAAAAATTACATGTGAATTGGTGTGTGTTTTTCTCATTTTCACAAAGATTTACAGCTTTTAGTAAAAATTAAGTGCGCAAAATCATTTTAGAGAGCTGAAATAGTCAACCTTTATCTCAAAATCCAACACTAAATATGTGAGGTCTAGAGTTTGAGTACTGTAAACTTTAAACTTGCTTATAGATTTTGAACTCTACTTCCTGTTCACGGATGATCATTGCATAATTACACAACACCTTAAATTTCATTACAATTTATTATCCATTAATTAATAATGTCACATGAATACATATTCAAGTTGAGACAGCATTGCTGTCATTTTATTTCTGCACATTCTGTATTTAACGGTGTCTGGGAAATAGAACACCTACGGACTAACATTGGCTACACTTGAAATGTATCAGGAAAAACAAAGTGAGTAGATGATATTCAGATAAATATCCAATCACTAATATAAACATCCTTGGCAAACAACTGTTTCAACAATGCCCACAAGATACTGCAGAATGAATAACTGACCTATTGCAAAACCCCAATCTTGTGTCTCAAGATTTCTGAGACACATTTCCTACAGCACCCCGCAGTTGTAATGGAAGATGCTGAGTCTAGCTCTGCAGAGCACACACTGAAGGAAGTCACCGTCGCCTAGTGACTCAGCCCAGGAGCGAACCGGAGAGACACGGTGTTTGTTTCTGTCTTGCCATTTGTGTAACTTTAGGCTAATCACTAACTTCACTGGTTCTCAAGAAACATAAATGATGCCACAAGGCCTATCTTTTAATCAGTTATAAGATTTCTGTCCACAATCTAGTAAACTTCGGCCTTAGCTCTTCACCTTCTGACGTTTTGTCATCAATAAAGCCAGCATGTGCTTTATTCAGATTATGCTGATCTGTATGTTTAATAAAAAGAACATGAAAAGCAATTCAGTGAATTTTCAGCCTGTAGATAGGTGTGTTTACAGATGTAAACACACAGCTTTATGAAGTCATTTCTACTTAGGCATTGATTTAGCAGTTCAAAGAAAAGACGAGTAAAAGAACAGAAAGTATCATAAAATGATATTAATATGACTAAATTAGCAATACTTGGTGAAAATCACCATTCTATACCAGACATCAGCACACTTTTCGTGTAAAAGGCCGGATAAGGGACGTGTCAGCCTGTGTGTGAACCCACCTGCGCTGTAGCTCCTCAGCATAGCCGTTACAGTGTGATCTCAGCCACCGACAAAACATAAATACATGGGTGTGCCTGTATTCCAATAAAACTTCATTTATTAAAAAAATTAGACTAGATTTGACCCATTTGCTAACTCCTGTCTATAACAGCCAATGATTTAGAAATCAGTGATTGGGTAGAGAATTGTATTCATCATTGTCCTCATTTTCTAAAGCAACAGTAAACAATTCTTGTTTCACTCATCAGATATTTAAGCAAAATGAATTTTTCCTTTTACCAAATATTTTTACTACTGACTGAGACATGGGAAGAAACAAATCTAGTTATATTTGCTCTCTTTCACACTGCATATATCATATTAGAATTTTCTGTATTCTTTAAAGCAAGTTTAATTAAAGTTGACTTTAATTATATCAGTACCTACAAAGCATTATGATAAAATTGGCCAGAAATGAGCAGAGAACAATTTACAAAATGGATTACGGGAGCCGTATCGTTTATGGAACAGGACATACTGATTATTAAGACAACTGAACAAGCCAAACGGAGCAGGCCTCTCACGCCAGGATGTGTTTGTTTTGCCACAAAGAAAGCCATCATTTCTCCTATTACCTTTGTGAAATGCCAAAGACAAATACAATTTGCTCTGTAATCAGAACAGTACTATACTCAAATGGACAGCTGCTGATCATTTTAGGAGCTTTTGAACTGAAAATCAAGGTAGAGGAATATTTCGGCTCAATCAACACACAAAACAAAATTATCTCTCATTGTGGATTCTCTGCAACACCTTGCTCTTTCGAAAACTGAAAATCCTCAGTGAAACTGAACAATAAAGGAACATAATAAACCAGATGCTTCTTTCATTTTCCCATTTTATGACTCACATATCTTGAGAGTATAATTTATGTCTATATATTAAATACATTTTGAGGCCAGCAGCCAAGGCCATATTTGCTGAGGAGACAGGTATGGACTGATGGAGAGCTGGGTTCCCGTTCTTACTTTGCTAATGGCTGGCTATGTGTCTTGGAGTAGTCTGGGGGAAAAAATTATTCCAAAGAACTAGAAGCAGGGTGAAAACCTATACACTGTATGGGACCCTGCAGACATAGCTTCATCTGAAACAGGAGAAATACCAGCATTTGTCAATGAGCATGGCACACAGGTGATTTGATATTTTCCCTCTAGTGATCCAGAACAAACCAGTGTGCCTTGTCAGCCTCTGAGGAGCACAGGATGCTTCTTTAGAGAAGAAATGCCCCCAATCTACTGAGATGCTAAAGTTGGCTGGGTCAGGAGAGATTTCTGAAGCTCCTGAGGAGAATGAGCATGTCACTAAGTAAGGGACTACAAAGACCCTGACTAATCTGTTCATCACAGTGTCTGAGGTTCCAGAAGAATTCCCTGGCCCTGGAGAGCAATTCAGAATCTCTAGAGACATCGCTACAAAAAGAATAATTGCTGATTGCATAGGGATTGGGCTTGAAGACTTTCCAACACATGACAGTAGAGGCAGGGTCAGAGAAGGTAAACCTGTAACAGGTAGAGACCCAAGGTAAGGAAGGCAATGAATATAACTGTCCAGAAGGCAAATATCTAAGTAGGTCTCACCTGAAAAACCTAGGAGAGATGGCCAGTATTCCTGAGCAATACACCTTAGGGGACTCCAAGGAACTGAGGACCATGGGAGGGTGTGCAGTCTATAGCATATCCAGGAAACTTGTTGACTTTATCTTCTTAGCTAAACGTTAGATTATAGGCAGTATGCTTGTTCTAACATCCACACACATAAAAAACTATGTATGTGCAAATTGGACGTACAAATGCAAAAAGTCAAACACTGCTGTGTGTTTAAGTGACAGTGGTGAAAGATAGGCAAGAAACACTGGAGAAAAGGTTCACCACTTGAGCAACAGAAGAAAGACTTCCAGTAAGCACTTATCCCAGAAAAATATTCATGTTCCCTCCAAAACTGGGGCCAATTATGAAATGCACCCCTCATGAAGACATGTGGACAGTTTCCAGGGGAAGTGGGGCAGGGACTTCAAGTTGTGAATGGTGTGATGAAAACATCAAATTCCAGAAGTACATAGCCAACCATTTAGGAGGTAAGAAGGAAAATAATCACAGCAATTGGCATAGATTATCCAAGAGTATCCGGTCTGGTCTAGATCTCAGAGAGTTACAATGCAGCTGGCCACGACGGGACAATGCAGGATTCAGGATGCACAAAAAGAAAAGGATCTGCAATGATACTGCCTTGGTCACTCACGGATAATAACTTTACCCTTCACCTGAGGCAGTGGGGACTTCGATTTAAAAGCAGATCAAGGCCACACTCTAACACCCAGATCAGTTCAAGGAACACACAGTTATGAGAAAAGCCTGTGCTGAGATGCCATCGTCTTTCCCACACACAGGTTCTAGCACCGTTCTTGTATTAGATTCAAGCTCCCCCCAGTAGTAATGTAAACCCATTGTTCCTCAGGGATGCGCGACTGAGCAAAGACGAAGCCAAACCTTTCTCGTCGGTGTGTACCAATTGTTTACAGTACTAATGCTGGGACACATTTTTCTATTTAACAAATTACTATTTTGAGGAATGTCTTTTGCCAGACGCTAAGTGCTGACAGTAGCCTTGATACAGGCCTAGGTATGCCCCCACCAGAAGCTCTATTTATTCAGGAGGGAAAATGAGCAACTTTTAATTACTTAACAAGGGCAACACAACTTAAATGAAGAGTAACCTACTTACAAATTGCATTCAGAGTGTGGGTTGTTGGAATCAATTGCTTCTCTCCAGGCAGTTTCCTACAGAATCCCCTATGAGGGAGATGCCACCTGAATATTGGATTAAAGATTTTGATATTCAGAACAATCAAAACCAGTAGACTAGCCTTACCCTTAATTAAGCCACTTACAGAATGTGGTCTTCCCAAGACTTTTTTATAATAAGTACACCACATTTTTACACTACAAGGATGGACATTACTTATTCTAGACAAGTAGATGGAGAATGCATCCTTTAGGCCAAAGTTTTTCAAATAATAACACCTAAATCAGCAGGTCTTGGGAGGACCTAGATAGTGGTTGATACACCTATAAACCCTCTTTGCTTCTGAATGAAGGTATAAATTTGGAGTTTTTGAATACTTGTTATATGACAAGCAAGAGGGAAGTTCTATATTGAAAGATGGAAATCCTGGATTGTAGAGTTGCCCAGAAGAGAAGCCATCTTGGCACTTCCAAGAGATAAGCTGTAAGAGAGCCTTCAGGCAGACCAATATTTTCCTCAAATTGGATTTCTCTAATCCCTGAACTGTGACCAGCAAAGACTTCAGCCTGAAAAATTTATTTTCCAACTACACTTCCTGAGGTCTCACCAGAGCCGCACAGTAAAAGAAACAATAATTCTTTGTCCACTACATTGAGGAAATGAAGTCAGGTGGTATTTTTATGCCCTCTAGTGTAACTGAGAAACAGTCTTGCAATTGGTTACCTCTTCATAGTTAAAACATGACATTCTCTAAGGGAAGAAGGTTCTTTATGTACTATGTGGGGTGATACCATATACACATATTTTGTTCATCTTTATTTCTCCTAGATTTGTTCAATAAATATTGAACTGCCTGGTCAGAGTTTCTTCAAAAGCTTCAAGAAAAGAAGGAGAGTGAAAATAAAGTATGGCCTCAGCCTGATGGTGTAGTAAGAACACAAAGACAAATAAAACATGGGCCTAGCCCTTGAGGAGTTGTAATCCGGACGTGGTTGTATTCTACAATGATGGCGTAAATAATCAAAATAAAGAATTGCTTTGGTAGAGGTCTGCTGGGGTTTCTGTTTTAATAGTCTGAGCTGGTAGTGCTGCATGCCACGATCTACGGGCGCAAGGACTAGACGCATTTCTCCCTTCATCATAAAGAACAGCGCTGCTGGAGGGCCAAGTGGTCCATCACATGTACAGCTGACCACCCAGCACAAAATATAAAATCTCCACCAAGAGAAGTGGACATTTTCCTTTATCACTTCCTGCCATCATCTTCCTTTAGCACTTCCAGAAATAAAAGAAGAAGTTTTATTCTTTCTTATTCTCTCCAGTCTCCTTCAGAGTCTTCCCTGGTTCTTCCTGATTTTTCACCCATACATAATTCAACCAGCCAATTCCTTTAGTGACATGGACACATGTCATCTGGAGTCGCTAATTAATATACATTCACATCTTAAAATGTCTGTTACTTATTATTTAAGAACAAAAATACTTTTAGTCATTTTTAACTTTTAGCATTAGAGATTCTTTCTTGTCAAAAAATAATAACTCAGCAGCTCAGTCGTTTTAGCATTGTTATTAATTTTTAAGTGGTGGTGAATTTTATTTTATTTTATTTTTGAATTCATGTATATTTACTTAATAACATAACTTAAGTATTAACACATTTAATTTAAATTTAAACTTTATTCTAAACCAATGTTTTAAAGGCCATGGAATATACCATAACTTGACTCTTTCTATTTTATTTAAAATGCAATTTTTTTTTTATTGAGTCATAGCTGTGTACAGTAATTCAGTCAAGGAGTACAGTGTGTGGGCTTCACATACAATTGGAGATATTTTTATCAACCTGATTAATATAACATTCATGATATTTTCTCATTTACTATGTGAAAACAATTTTGATCCGTATTTAGAAGTTTTCTCCTGGCCCTTCAAATATGCACCACAAGTGTGATCTCACCCTTTATCCTCTCCCCCCCCCACCATCTCCCTTCCCTTCCCTCCCTCACCCCTTTCCCCATCTTATTGTGCAATAAGTGGATTGTAGCCTTCTCTTGAAAGATAAAAATTTGCTTCATATTAGGGGTGTATACATTGGATACTTTTTCTTCCATTCTAGAGATACTTTGCTAAGGAGAACATGTTCCAGCTCCATCCATGATATATGGTTTTTATGTGTTAAATATTAATCTTAAGTAAACCTTTGGCAAATAACACATCTTATCATTTGTTTTTTATTATTACTCAAAACATTTAAAGATATTTTCTTATACACAGTCATTTCACATTTTTGTTCTAAGTCCAACTGAGCATTTTCCTGGATAGTTATTTTATTGCTTGTATGCATCCAGAATTCCTAATACTGAGAGAAGCTAAATAATCATTGATCTTTTCAAGTGTTTCATGCTTTATTTTTAAAATTGAGTATTTTAAGCCAATAATTCTGAAGTATTTTGTTATTGGAATCATTTTACAATTTAAATGCTATTGAGGACTTCAGAGAGGCTTTGTCTATGCGACTTAGATCTTGCCATCTACGTTGCATTCGAAATTAAAGGTTTAGACATTAAAATATTGTTAAATTATTTTAAAAGTGTTATTTGATAACAATAATAACTTACTACTTGTTAAAATAATTGATACTTTAAGAAAATTGCTACATTTTAAAAATAAAAAAATTGTTGAGAAAATAACATTGCTTTACATTTTTGCAAATCACTTCAATATCTACCTTAATACCTGACAACTGTATTTCACATCCTACTTCTGCATTCAATCTATGGCAGTAAGGTATTTCCTCAAAGTAAGTGGAAATATCTAGTCTCACAAAGATATATATTTGGAAAAGGATGGAGTATTTTCATGGTCCTTTCTAAAAATGTTATATTTTTCTCTTATGCTACCGAAAACTTGGAGAGTTTGTTTCTTAAATGTCAATTTCAATGTGGAATCTGAAACCGTATCAATTAACTTTTCATATTCTGTTATAAAAAAATCTATTAATCTTTCTTGTACTTTGAATGGGTGATTTACTCATGCATGATTTTGGAACATAATTCATTACTCACTTGGAAAATATGAATCACTGAACTACGGAGATCTTACAAATTTTGACACACTTAATTATACAATATCAAAAAGTCACATTCGCTATTATTGCCATTGATCTCATGAGAAAAATCTTTAGTTATTTGGACACTGTCAAGTCTGTGATGGTGGATACAAGTTTTCCAAAATTGTAATTTTTGCTCGAAAGCTAAAATAATATCACTGGTTAAAACACATAGCTAGATTTTCCTTGGTGTAACTCACTCACTTTATTCATAAGTCACGGTTTTTCTAACAGTTGTTTGTATAAGTAAAAAACAAAGTTTCATTTAAAAAGCAGCTAGTTCCAGGCTTGGTGCCCATAGCACACTGGTCATGGCACCAGCCACATGCACTGAGGCTGGTGGGTTCAAACCCAGCCTGGGCCAGCTAAACAACAATGACAACTGCAACAAAAAAATAACTGGGCATTCCCAGCTACTTGGGAAGCTGAGGCAGGAGAATCGCTTAAGCCCAGGAGTTGAGGTTGCTGTGACCTGTGACGCCATAGCACTCTACCGAGGGCAACATAATGAGACTCTGTCTCAAAATAAATAATAAATAAATAAATAAATAAATAAATAAATAAATAAATAAATAAATAAAAAGCAGCTAGTTCTGCATTTAACTCAATCACAGGTACAATTATTTTCAAAACCTACATTATACTTCCACCCTGGGAACAATATTTTATCCTTCCCCCCCCCCACTTTGTCACATAGAATATTAAAAAGTCTTTTTAAAAGGTCAAGATCAATAAAATTAATAACTTTATGGCTTCATCAAGGACATTTTTAGGTTAAACTGGCTTTTTATTTCCTGCTAGCACATGACAATGAAGAATACATTGAATACGAGTACAATTAGCACATCAGCAGTTTTGCCTGCTGTTGCTTTTATACCAACAGTACAAACTCCAGCTTAGTGAAAAAGTCTACAATCTTTATCATTACGATGTTTTTAAAAGTTCTGCAGATCCCCGAAAGAATCTTAGAGACTTTCAGGTTTCAAGTAACCACAATTGGAGAAGTGCTGCTTTAAACTACGTATCTATAATTTTTGTTGTATTACTTTAAACACTGTATTTTTTCTTTTTATGTTCTAAATATGTTATCAATTTTTCTGACTTCTTAAAGTGATTTTTATAAATTAGAAGCAATTTATTAAATATTTATAGAGAGAAAGGAACAGAGGTAAAGAGTCTTCTTTGCTATTAAGTGATTCGCTCACTATTTTCCTGTCCGTATTGCACTTTTGCTTACTTACCTTCTAATGTGTTTTAAAATGTGGTGAGGCAAGAATCCAATTATAATTCTTCCTTTTAAAAATGTCAAAAGTGGTTTTTGTATGCTTAATCATCCACGAGAAATTAAAAGTTTTTTTATTCCCTCAAAACAAAACAGAGCAAATTCCAATTATACTTGAATTAAATTGACTTCTGTGTGAGAAAATATTTAACTTATACAATTTTCCAGAAGCATAGTTTTTTATTAATTTATTAAGTGTAAATACATTTACAAATTAACTTGAAAATAATTTTACACTTTGTAATAGTAGGTTCTTTCCTGAGATGATTGCTTTCCTTTTATACAAGTCTGTCATTACACCTTTTAATAAGTAGCTTCAGTTTTCAAAATACAATTCTTATATGTTTCAATTTACCATTATTTGGATTCTTCTGTACTATTATTAGGATTATTAATATTATTTCTGCTAACGTTACAAAGCTTGTGAAGACTAAAGACATTTTGGGTTTGTTTCTGTTTTAAAATGTAGATTTTATTTCAATCATGATATTGAAAATAATATTATTTTCCCCATGTTGGTTTTATTGACTTTATAAGAAGACAATTAACCTACAAGTAATAATATCTTTGTTACTCTAGAAAAGTTATTATAGAAGAAAGATAATTTAGTTTGCTGCTTACTTGTTTCACATCTTACTTTACTTTTTCGAACCCTTAGGAGTATATAAAAAGTGATTATTTCTTGTGATTTTACTGGGATACCTTCTAGGCTTTTATTATTAACTATGTGATTTGTAATTTGTAAGAACAATACTCATGTTATTTCATAGTAGTATTATCTTCAGTCTGAAAGTGGAGATTGAGTCCAGTGCGGTGACTCATACCTATAATCCTAACACTCTGGGAGGTTGAGGTGGGTGGATTGCTCGAGCTCAGGAGTAGGAGGCCAGCTTCAGCAATAGCAACCCCCCATCTCTACCAAAAATAGGAAAACTAGCCAGGTGGCAGCCACTTATAGCCCCAGCTATTCAAGAGTCTGCGGCAAGAGGATTGCTTGAGCTAAGAGAATTGAGGTTGCTATGAACTTTGATGCCAGGCCCCTTTAGCCTGGGGGCAATAGAATGAGGCTCTGTCTCAAAATAAATCAATAAATAAAAATAAAAATAATAAAAATAAGATGAAATGGAATAAGTAGAGATTTATATTATGTTAAAAAAACAAACAAAAAAAGAAAGTAGACATGTTTCTTGACCCAGCTTGACTGAATTATAAAGATTCAATATAATATAAAAATACTCTGAAGATAAAAACAATCCTCTAAAACGTCAAGAAAGGGCAGTGCCTGTGGCTCAAGGAGTAGGGCACTGGCCCCGTATACCGGAGATGGCGGGTTCAAACCCGACCCCGGCTAAAAACTGCAAAAAATAAATAAATAAATAAAACTCCAAGAAAAAATCAATTTGGTTAATGTTAGATGAAACTCAAATTTTCTCCATGCAGCATAATCTGAAGACAAAGGAATTCCATTTACAAATCTATAAAGAAAAAAACATGTGTGACCCCACAATTCTATACCTAGCTAAGTGGTTGTATTTTCTAAATGTCTTCTTTTTAAATTTGTCTTAACTTTTTAATTTGATATAATAAATCTATTTTGATGCAATACTACCTCTTTGTAACTTCAGAGAATATTCTTTGAAGTAAGACTCTGATCATATTTATGGAATTTTCTCTTCACAGATTTCTCTTTGCCTTACTTACGACAGCTAATAACAAACTAGAAACTGAATTTTTTTCTTACATAGGAGTCTGCTAACATTTCACTTGCCAGATTTAGATCAAAGGTAGACATTTAGTTAATTATGAATGTGGATGCCAGCAGCTGCAGGAATAGAATAATGTGAAGCATTTTCCAAGAAGGCCTTAACACTGGTCCCTACTTTGCTCAGTGTGATCGTTTGTACCAAAGACAAAACTCAGCTGGCTTTCCTGGGCAGTTGGTAACATCCCAATAATGCTGGTAAGCCAAGCAAGGTGCAATCCAAGAGATGGCTGAGATGGAGAAGCACCAAAGTCTGCTCTGGACTTGAGTCTGTACTTCTCTCTACATGATGTCACTATAGTTGTGCCTGGCCTTCTATGACATAATTCTCAGACACATTCCCACCTTGGGAGGGGAAGTCATGGATCAGCCCCTTGTGAATTTCTTCAGGGTTTCTATGGATACATTTAGTAATTTCTTGTATACAGAACGAGTTCATCCCTGACTCTAAGCAGTCTTATCGTTTTTCTTTCAAGTATTATGAATAATTCATCAGAAATATGATTGGGAGTTGGGCAGTAGAAAAAAATGCCATGTGTCCAGATCTTCGTTTTTGTGTGAGTGTGTACAGAAACACCTTCCTTTCCCAGATGACTAAAATTTCGTATACATACATGTACACATGTATATATAATTTCCTATATTTCTATAAATATAGAAATAGATAACTAATAGTCAAATTTCATATGTTAAAATTCATCTCAAATTAAACAGAAACTGTAGGTGTAGATAGTGGAATGACATCATAGTGATAAGAGTATATATAGTAGTAACTTCTCAAAAAGGGGCCATTTGTCTTAACTTCTTAGTTTTATGGAATAAACCTATTTTGATGTAGCACTACCTCTTCAAAATTCAGAGAACATTCTTTGAAATACAGACTCTTGTCATGTTTATGGAATTTTTGTCTTTATAGATCTCTGTTTGCTTTATAGCAACTAATAGCAAACTGGAAGCTAGTTTGATGATATCATTTGGATTTAATTCCTTTCATATTTACTTTTGTGCTGTACTTTATCAGCATCATTATGAGTTCATCTCTGCAATTGTAAAATCTCAAGAAGTCCTGATTTCCAAAGGAGTCATGGGGCCTGAGAGTCCTGCTGAAATATAAGCTAAGGCTTCTGCCTAGACACTTTGGGTCCCTTGTGATCAGAGATAAGCAGACAAGAGCTGTCTTTTGACAGGGGCAATTGGCTTGACCATTAAGAGAGCTGGGTTGTTGCTGTACAATCAAGTCAAGGGTGAACACTTGAGGAACTCAGATGATCTATTTGGTTGTCTTTTGGTATCCCCTTGCTCAATTTTGATTATGCATTGGCAAAAGAAACCCAGCCTGAGAAGGATGTGGTGACAAGGGGCTCAGACCACTTACAGATGAAGATAAATTACTATAGCCTGTGGATTTCACTCGCCAGATGCATGTGGAAAGATAGAGCTCAACAGTGCAAAGTGTGGACTATGGGAAATGTGTAGTATATCACTCAGAAGTCCCTTTAAAGGAGGGACTGTTCCCAGCTCTTGGGCCTATGGCCAGCATGCAGCCTTCAGCTGTCAGCTGCTCCTCCTCAATTTCTGGGAGTGGATGAGCCCCCAAGCACAACTTTCCTGGAGCAGTACATGCCTCCAGACTGCTACAGTTGCCCACAATGTGTCAACTCTGATTGGCAAGATTCATTTCAGAACCCACACTCAGGTGACCAAGGCTTCATCTGTCCTTTACTGCAGTTCAGCTTCTCTCTTTGCTCAATTATAATCCCACTTATTCTTTTCACAGGTGTCAATCATTAGTGAATATCTTGTACTCAACTCCATCTCGGCATATGCCTCTGGAGAACTCAACTGTCATTGATTTGTGTTGCCAGCAAAGTTGTCTATCAATTTTATCTTTGGCTCCCCTATAGCTTCGTTTGCATGAGAAGATTTGGAGATCTTAAAAAGCAATGCTCCTGCTGCAATTGCCATCTTGCCTCCTAGACTTTAGGATCCCTGATCTTTCACTTGCTTTGTGATCACAGACACATTATTTTGCCTATCTAATATACATGGGAAAAAAAACATAACAGGGTCTACTAGAAAGGCTCTTTGAGTAAATGAGATTATGCATTTTAACAATAAATATGGACCTAAAGTTTGCTTGGGAGGGCTCCTCCCAGAGTTCCTCAGTCCCCCGACATAGACTCTGTGTCAAGCCTCTTCATTCCTTGCACCAAGACTCCCTCATCTGGTGACCCCCTCAATCTCATTGATAAGTGGGAAGGATTTGAGATTGTGTCTTTTATACTTCAAGTTTAAGAATTTTCTATTACCGTCAGGATCCACAAACTTATTCTGTAAAAGGCTAAATACCAAACATTTTAGGGTTTGTGGATCAGAAGGTCTGTGTTGCAGTTGCTCTGCTGGACTACAGGAACAGAAAAGCTGTAATAGACAGCACATAAACAAATAGTGCTTGACCCTGTTTCCATTAAACTTTATTTACAAGCAGGAAACAGGATCTACTTTACATATGATTCTACTGTAGCAATCTAGTTACCTAAGAACCTGCAGAGTTCTGGAGAATCACAAGAAACTGTCTCCATTAAAAGCGAGCATGTGATTGTTCAAAAGAAATAAATTAAAATGTAAATGTACAGCACAAGAAAAGATTATTATAGTGTTGATTAATGGTCACTTATTTTAACTATTATAGAAATAAATGATCCATGTAAGAAAAGTCACATCACTGTTGAGGTAGATTAATTGAATCTCAATAATTATTATTTTAATTAGGAAGACAACAAAGTAAAAAGCCAAAATTTATGTCTGTGAGTCAGAAGGACATAGATTGAATCTTGCTCTTCTACTTGGCTGGCTCTGAGACATGAGGCAAGCAATACGATCTCTTCAATTACTTCATTCATAACATTTATTAAAAAACATTTCATTCATAAGGTTATAGTAGAAAAAAACATATTTCAGTAACTGGCTCATAGTAGTTTCATTGATAAATTGAGCGTATCTTTGCTGGGTGTCCATAATATCTCATACATTGCTCTCAGCTATTGAAGATAAGGACAAAAGTTACTTCTAGTCTTATCCACCTTCCATCACTTAAACTCTACATGGCAGCAATTACTATTCAAATAATTATTCAACTAGTAAATACAACCAGAATTGGAATAGTTCTGCCTATGTTAAAATCATTCACATAATCATGCTTTTTTTTTTCCATTTGCTTTTAACTAGTGGAAGAGGATGGGGAATAAAGCTTCATTTATTGATAAATAAGTGAAGAAGTGCTCCATAATGTATTCCCATCAATTGTTTCATGATGAACCTGAAAATTATTAAGTATTCATCCCTAATCTATAATTTATTCATGCCCTTATTCATAAATTTATTAAGCAACTTCTTATTGAGTAATTACTATATGAGTTCTTGGGACTTAGACAAAGCAATGAACAAAAATGGACAAAAATCTATGCCCTCATGGAGTTTATATTTCCTCCATCCCTCTCTCCTTTCTTTTCCCTTCCTTACTTCCTTTCTTTCTCCTTTCCTTCATTCTTCTTCCTTTCTTCTGTATTCCTTTTTTTATTTTCTTTTGTTCTTCATGATTTTCTTGAAGAAAATCTATTAAACACAATGCAGTTACTAAAATAAATAAAATTAAAACAGATGCAATTAAATAGGTATATGAATGAATAGAAGGCCAAAGAAGGTCTTCATGCTGTGGCAATAAGAAAAGCACAGCAAGGGAAAACAATTTCAAAATCATTCCATGAGGCCAGAATCCCCAGTACACCAAAACTAGACAAAAATACCATAAGAAAAGAATACTACCAGCCAGTAATCTTGATTAACATAGATTCAAATATCTTCAGCAAAATACAAGCAAACAAAATACAACAGAACATGAAAAGAATCATATGCTAAAACTAAGTGGGATTCATCCCTGGGTCGCAAGTGTTTCAATACTTGCAAATTAGTCAATGTGATAAACCATGTCAACTGAATTGGTGATAAAAATTACACAAACATCTCAACATATGTAGAAAAAGCTTTTGCAGATAAAAACTCTCAACAAATTAGGCATAAAGGGAACTTGTCACAATAAAGTCCATTTATGCAAATCCCACAGCTAACATCATATTCTATGGTATAAAGCCGAAAACTTTCCCTCTAAGATTGAGATCAAGGCAAGAATACAAACTCTCACCTCTCTTATTCAAAATAGTACTGAAAGTCCTAGTCAGAGAAATTAGGCAATAAATAAATAAATAAATAAATAAATAAATAAATAAATAAAATAAGATGCATGTAAATCAGAAAGATAGAAGTAAATCTACCAATGTTTACAGATGACATGGTTTAGAAAACCCTAAAAATTCTCCAAAACAGAAACAAAAAAACAGAGAAAACTAATAAGTGAATTCAATAAAGTCAAAGAAAAGAAATAAACACACAAAACTGATTACATTTCTTTACACTAGCAATGTCCTATCCAAAAATGAAATAAAAAAAAATTCCATTAATAATGGCTTCAAGGACAAAGGCCTGATAACTAGAATCTACAGACAATTCAAATTAAATAATAAGAAAAGTGCAAACAACCCCCTCTATAAGTGAGCAAGAGACTTACACAGAAGCTTCTCCAAGGATGACAGATGAATGGCCAAACAACACCTGAAATATGTTCATTACCTTTAATCATCAAAGAAATGCAAATCAAAACAACTCTAAGATAGCACCTAACCCCAACAAGATTAACTCACATTGCAAAGTCCCCAAATACCAGATGCTGGCATGGATGTGGAGAGAAGGGAACACTTCTGCACTGCTGATGGGATTGCAAACTAATATAGCACTTTGGAAAAGAAGTATGGATATAAATCAAAGACCTAAAAGCAGACTTTCCCATTTGATCCCACAATCCCAATACTAGGTATCTACCCAGAAGAACAAAAAACATTTTACCATAAAGACATTTGTACCAGAATGTTTCTTGTGGCTCAATTTATAATTGCCAAGTTTGGAAGCAACCTTGTGCCCATTAACCCATGAATGGATTAATAAACTATGATATATGTATACCATGGAATACTATTCAGCCATTAAAAAAGATGGAGACTTTACATCTTTTACATTTACCTGGACGGAGTTGAAATAATGTGCACATTGTGAGAGTGTATAAAACATCCCATGGGTGTGGGGCTCTTTTATGGCTGGAGCTTTATCCTGGAAGTGAGAACAACATAAGCTAAAAGTTTTTACCCCCATATTATTTTGAAATACTAAATAAATAAATAAAAAGAATATCCATGGCAATACCAGGTTTCCTTCACAAGTAAAAAAAATACAAAATGGCTTCAAGAAGAGTAAAATATTTAGGGATAAATCTAATTAAGGAGTAGAAAGACTATAAAACATTAAAGGAGGGGATGGGTGCAGTGGCTCACACCTGTAATCCTCGTAATTGGGAGACTGAGGAAGTGGGTGGATTGCTTGAGCTCACAGGTTTGAGATCAGGCTGAGCAAGAGCAAGAACCTGTCTCTAAAAATAGCACCTGCCAGGTAGTCAATAGGCTGAGGCAAGACAATTGCTTGAGCCCAAGAGTTTGAAGTTGCTGTGAGCTATGAAGCCATAGCACTTTACTGAAGGGGACCATGTGAAACTCCGTCTCAAAAAAAAAAAAAAAGAAGATAAAAATGTAAAAAGGCAAAAAATAAGTGGGAGGTCACCCCATGTTCTTGGATTGAAAG
The DNA here is from genome assembly GCA_963574655.1 of Perodicticus potto. Lineage (NCBI taxonomy): Eukaryota > Metazoa > Chordata > Mammalia > Primates > Lorisidae > Perodicticus > Perodicticus potto. Next base: position 18,357 of record CAUYRH010100945.1, read on the forward strand.
AACTGATATTTCTAAAATGTTATACCTCCTAAAGCAATCTATAGATTTGATGCAATCCCTATTAAAGTCCTAATTGTATTTTTTTTTTTACAGAAATAGAAAAATGCCTTAAACTTTACTTGGAAGTTTATCTACAAAAAAAACCAAGTAGCTGAAGCAATTTTGAGTAAGAACAAGAAGCTAGAGATTTCACATTTTCTAATTTCAAAACATATGAGAAAGCTATAGTAATCAAAATAGTATGGTCTTGCCAAAATTTCCAAACAAACAAAACAAACAATAAAACAAAAATAGACATATAGACCAAAGAGGTGGAATCAAAAGCCCAGAAATAAACCTATGCATGCTTATAAAATTGACTGATCTTTGAGAAGTATACCAAGAATAAAAAATAGAGAAGATACTTTCTTTAAGAAATGCAGCTGGGGAAATTGAACATTAACATGCAAAGGAAAAAAACGGGCTCCTGTAACATGCCATATACAAAAATCTATTCCACTGGATTAAAGACTTAAACATAAAACCTGGAGCAATAAAACTCTGAGAAGAAAATATGTGGAATAAACTTTAGACACTGGAATTAGCAGTAATTTCTTATAGTAATTAGTACATTAGTAATGCCTAAAACAGAGGCAACAATAACAAAAATAGACCAGTAGGTTGACGAACTAAATTCTCATGAGAAATGAGCTCACCTAGGTATGCTGGAAGTCACTGAGCAGCCATGCTGGTGGCAGAGAATGCCTGGGCTGGGTACAGGTTGGCAGATGAGTGGACATGGCATAGACAGAGAGATTGGAGTTATGATGTGGGCAGTGGAAAAGACTTGTCCGTGGAAAGAGCTCAAACATAAAAATTAATCACTCAGCCTGACAATTCTGCCCCCAACAAACACATACATTCTGCAACTTTTACTGAGAAAGTAGCTGTGAAAAAGGCAAAGGAATTCAGAAAGAAATCAGCTCCCTCAACATATTCTTGTAGTTCTCAGATTCAGACTTCCTGCCAGAATTGAATTCAAAGGAAATTAAATTATTTGAAACTGAAACCTAATCCTAACCTGAAATATTAGCAGTGAATAGGGCATGATTGGAACACCAGAGGTGGGAGGCTAATAATCACAAATGTACTCCCGGTAATAAGGCTGTGGCCCAGCCCAACTTAAATTAACCCCAGGAAAAATCAGAGTGAACAACCTCTCATGTTACTCATGCTAACTGACAAAGAGCAAAGGCTTGTAATCTCTCCCCAGTTATTTAATAAGCAAAGTCCGGAATACAACAATAATTATAAAATATGCAAAGAAGCAGGAAAACCTGACCTACAATCAAAGAAATACAGAAAACGAAATCAGAAATTGGAAACACAAATATCCATCAAAGGAACAGTTAAGTCACGGTACATTTTTAAGATAGACTACCACTAGCTAAAGAAACAAATTTGGTGCATTATTATCACACACATAAAACATTAATATTTCTCAAAAACATTACATTGAGCAAAATAACTTAAATTCTGTATGCTGTATGACACAATTCACATAAAATTTGAGAAAAAGGAGATGTATTTTTTGGATCTGGACATCAGAATAGTGGTTACCTCTACAGGTAAAGGAGTATAGAATGACTGGAAAGCAACGTGAAGAAACTTTCTGGGAAGATAGAAATGTTATATACCTTTTTGGGGAGGTGTGTTGTAGATATGTATACATTTGCTAAAATTCACTGGGTGGATGGAGAGAGGGTAAATGGTGGGATCACACTTATGGTGCATCTTAGAAGGGACAGGTGAAACCTACTAAATGTAGAACACAAATGTTTTCACACAATAAA
>CAUYRH010100946.1:0-15118 GCA_963574655.1 Perodicticus potto
AAATTTTTTATGAGGAGGACCCCCTCTGGCAATTGAAGCAGTATCAAAAATACACTACTGGGACCTGATCAAACTAAAAATCTTCTGCACTGCTAAGAACATAGTGAGTATAGCAAACAGACAGCCCTCAGAATGGGAGAAAATATTTGCAGGTTATGCCTCCAACAAAGGTTTAATAACCAGAATCCACACAGAACTCAAACGTATTAGCAAGAAAAGAACAAGTGATCCCATCTCAGTGTGGGCAAAGGACTTGAAGAGAAACTTCTCTAAAGAAGACAGGCACACAGCCTACAGACACATGAAAAAATGCTCACCATCCTAAATCATCAGAGAAATGCAAATCAAAACTACTTTGAGATATCACCTAACTCCAGTAAGATTAGCCCACATAACAAAATCCCCAAACCAGAGAGGTTGGCGTGGATGCGGAGAAAAGGGAACACTTCTACACTGCTGGTGGGAATGCACACTAATACGTTCCTTTTGGAAGGAGATTTGGAGAATACTTAGACATGTAAAAATAGACCTGCCATTCGATCCTATAATTCCTTTACTAGGTATATACCCAGAAGACCAAAAATCACATTATAACAAAGGCATCTGTACCAGAATGTTAATTGCAGCCCAATTCATAATTGCTAAGTCATGGAAGAAGCCCAAGTGCCCATCAACTCACAAATGGATTAATAAATTGTGGTACATGTATACCGTGGAATACTATGCAGCCTTAAAGAAAGATGGAGACTTTACCTCTTTCATGTTTGGGCACCCCCCCATTTTTTCCAAATTATTTTTGGCAATGGGGTGTGGGTGGTAGGGGGTGGGTGTGGTTGGGTGGGGGGAGTGAGGATAGAGGGCGGGATCACACCAGTGGTACATATTTGAAGGGTTAGGAGAAAACTTCTAAATACGAATCAAAATTGTTCTCACAAAGTAATGAGAAAGTCTCTTGAATGTTATCACAATCAGGTTGACAAAAATATCTCTGATTGTATCTGAAGCCCGTACACTGTACCCCATGACTGAATTATTGTACACAGATATGATTCAATAAAAAAAAAAGAAAGAAAGTGTATTGAGGAATATATGTTTGTGTCATAAGCATCACAATTTGCTTTACTTGCAATGGAAATATATACTTTATTTCAAAATAATGTGGTATTGAAAGTTATGATGGAGTAAATCTTATTTTTCTGTTAAGTATCTGACAGTCACAGGAAAGATGGGCTTTTGGGTTATTTCCATATTTTGGCTATCATGAATAAAAATCCATGTACATTTCTGTGTGAAACTTCTGTGAAAACTTATGTTTTCATGTCTCTTGTATATATGTGGGCATGGAAGTGCTAGGTTTCATAGATAACCTTATGTTTGGTTTTTTGAGGAACTGCCAAAGTGGTTTATGCACCATTTTACAATCCGATCATCTATGCACAAAGGTTCCTATTTTTTTTTGTTTTCCTATATATATATTATTTCCTTCTTTTTAAAATTAAAAACATCATAATGGATATGAAGAGACATTTCATCATTTTGATTTGTAATTCTTTAATAGCAAATGACATTGAACATATTTTCATATGCTTTTTGGTCATCTGTGTATCTAGAAAGGTCTAAAGTTTTTGTCTGATTTTAAAACAGATGTGTCTTTTTGTTGTTCCATTGCAAGAGTTCTTTATATATTATGGATATTAACACCTCAGACAAATCCACAAAGACAGAAAGAAAGCAGGTTAGAGGTTAGCAGGGAATAAGGGGAGGGGAGTGGGGAATGATTGCTTAATGAGTTTGGGGTACTTATGAGGGATGAAAAAATTTTGAAACAGGAAAAAGTAAGTGGCTGCACAACATTATGAATGCGTAAATACCACGGACTTGGGCACTTTAAAAGATTAATTGTTTTTGCGCAAATTTCACTTCAATAAAGAATTTCATATAAAAATTAAAATAAAAATCCCTAAGAAATGGAGGAGGGTTAAAGAAATGATAAAGGAGATTTACGCATAATGAATTTTCTCACGTGATGGTATAATTGCTTTTGATAAAGTTATTTATTTATTTATTTATTTTTGCATAAGTAACCCTGAGACAAGAAAGTTTGCCTACTACTCATATATCACTTAAACCCATGCTTCAGGGATCTCAGATTATGCATGTATTCTTTCCTACCTGCAAAACTTATGTTCATTCTGTAAAACCTAGCTTGGATCAGGCCAGAATGCAGTCTCTGACTAGTTCTCTAGGTGACTATGCTTCTCAACACTTCAGAATTAAGTAAATTGACTTCTGTTTGGGATAATATTTAGTAATTAGAACAACTGATATGAGCTGATGCAACAGAAAATTTGAAATCTCAAGGTTTCAGTCCAACCAAGATTTGTTACTCAAATAAAAAAACAAAGGACTTGCTAACAGATTTAAGGATGAACAGATGATGTGTGATAAAGCATGTATGATATAATTAATTCTATTAATTTAATAGAACTAAAATGATGGGCATATAGGTATTCACTGTATAATTCTCCCAACTTCCATATATTTTTAAAAAGTTGATAATATCTTATTGGGGAATATATGATGGATATCAATGGTCCTCCTGTTATGTAACTATACCATCCAGAAAACGTAGACACCATATATACCATAGTGTGGAAAAGGAGATAGGAAAGATACACACTAACTTTTAGCAATCTTGGGCTAGAATTGATGGATATCAGTTCTGCTCCCATCCCATAGGCCAGGAGGGATATGGCTTAACTGACCATGGAGGCTAAAGTGGAAGATGGGCCCCCCCCATGGGAATCTTGGTGAGCATTAACTTCCTCAGTCACGGGTATCCAGTGATACATTTCCCCCACGGAGTCTTGAACAGGGCTGAAGTATAGGCTATTAGAACCTGTGGTGGGACTGCTTTCCAATGTGCAGATTCAAGACAGACATGGCTTTCTTCTAAGCCATCTCTACACTCATTCTTGTCCATCTCTGTTCCTTTTTCATCCTGTACCATCTTTCTTAGACTAAGGCTATTCTATAATGTCTAAGACATCCTAGAATCTGACCATATGTCTGCTTTAGACTTCCCCTTTCTACAGCATCAGAGGATAGAGTGTGCAGAACAAGACCATCCTCTCATGTTAAATAGTTCAATGAAAATATTTTAGATTGTATATAAAGTCAGCACATTGTGCCCCATGATTGCACCAATGTACACAATTGACTTAATAAAAATTTAAAAAAAAAAGACCATCCTCTCTACACCTCCCAACACTAATGTTTCTAAAATTACTTTATGTTTTCTGATCTTGACCTCCCCCAGAATGCGTTCATTTCAATTCTAGCTTTGGGAGCTTAGACAAGTGCCTTAGCTTCTCTAAGCTTTGGTTTCTTATCTGATGCTTATATAAAATATCTAGATGCAACAAATTACAATATATCAATTCAACAAGGATTAATCAGTTATAAAGGAGCTTAGCCTAGTTGGATAGGATGATGTGAACCAGGCAGCAACATTTGCAGAGGTATAGATACAGGCCATTGAACAACAGACTGGGGAGTGTCTGTTTGGCCCAATTCACATTAAAGAGCTCCTGGATGTAGGTTCTTTAGCTTCATTGTATATTTGTTATGAGGGTATTTGAGATGGATTGTGCTGGCAGCGGCTATCGTCATGACTATTCCAGATAACTAGCTGGGACTGAGGTCTTCTTTCAGACTGGAACTGCCATGAGAACAGGGATTGTGAATATCTTTCTGCCTCCTCTAACCTCAGCATCCATCACAGTATCTGGCATAATATGGACATTTGATAAATATTGTCAATTGATTGACTGCTTTAAAAATGCATCCCTTGGTGGTTAGTTTTATGGGTCAATTTGACTGGGCCATATGGTGCTCTTATATTTGGATAAATATTGTACAGTATTGTAGGTATGTCTATGAGGGTATTTCTATTAAATTAAATAAATCCCAGACTCATTTAATCTATTGAGGGCCTAAACAGAGTAAAAGGATAAATAAGGAAGAATTTCTCTCTCTCTCCATGCATCTTTGAGCTGGAATATCAGGCTTTCTTTGCCTTTGGAGTAGGACTCAAACTGGAACTTACAAAATTAGCCCTCTGGCTCTCAGGCCTTTTTTTCCTGGACTGAAATTACACCACTGGCTCCCTTGTGTCTGGACCTCTCAGCCTTCAAAATGCCATAAGCCAATTGTATGTGTGTATGTGTGTGTGTGTGTGTGTGTGTGAGAGAGAGAGAGAGAGAGAGAGATTTCTCCTTCTCTGGAGAACACTGATCAATATAATTTCTATTTATTTTTGTTCTAGAAGTAAAGCTTTCCATAAACATTCCTATCATCCCATGCCAAGGTTTTTGGCATAGAGTAGGGTGAGGGTGGGGTGTGTTTGGAAAATCCTGAAATGTGGAAGGAAAATCCTGAGATGTGTCTTAGTGTCTGAGGTGGGTGAAATGACTTTTTTCTGACTGAAAATGGTAAGGCTGCGGATATATTCTGCCCCTCAGGCAGCAAAAGCAGATCTTACAGGTGGAGGCACTGGGGCTTCTCCTTGGGACAAACCAAGGATGACAGTAGGACATGAAAGATAAGGAGCAACAGAGGCAGAGAGCTGAATGGTACTCAAAGGAAAGCTCCCCGCAAAGCACGTGCAGGTGTTCACATGGCTTCATCCTACAGCCTCAAGGTCTTCATCCTACAGCCTCAAGGTTTCAGATTCCCATCGTTAGACACTGCCCACTCCTTCCTCAACCACACAACCCAAAACCCACAATAATCTCCGGGGGGGCATTTATCTTCGGCTCAATCTATGGTTTGTAGCAGAAATTGGCCTGGGCTGGGTCGAAATGAGGAGGCTTTCATTCACTAGTGGTATGACCTCAAGTACTAGGTTATTTTAGCTCTAATTTTTTCCTGTAATCTTCTTTCATTCATTCACTTGTTTATTCATCACATATTTATGGAAAATGTATGTAATCAACTTATTACTTGCCATAGATACGGTGGTAAGCAAGATACACATCCTGTTTTTGTGGAATGTATGCAGTCTAGCAATATAGGTGGATGATCTTAAAAGCAGCCATAGTGCTATGAGATAAATATTGTGCTTGGAATAGAAGGTACCCTGGGTTAACATAGAAAGCATAATCTTCTTTAGGAGATGGGTTCGGCCCCAGGAAAGAGACATTGAGTATCGTAGAGTTGGTTTGGTAAATCACAAGGGAAAATGATTATCTATATTCCTTGTACTGGATGAGCAAGGAGAAAATACAGAAGCTTGAAGGAGGCATAAGAATTGCAGTGTGTGGCTTGGCGCTTCATAGCTCAGTGAGTAGTGTGCCAGCTGGTGGGTTCAAGCCAGCTAAAAAGCAAGGACAAGTGCAACTAAAGAATAGACAGGCATTGTGGTGGGCGCCTGTAGTCCCAAGTTCCTTGGGAGGCTGAGGCAAGAGAGTTTGATGTTGCTGTGAGCTGTGATGCCTGAGACTCTGTCTCCAAAAAAAAAGAATTGCAGTGTGTCTGGGGGCAGTGGGGTGGACTCCAAGGGGGCAGACTTTTCAAAGAGCTCTGTTGAGGTTCTAAAATAGTCCAGTCTTTATTTATTGTTAGATCAGCCCTCCTCATCAACCATCTGAGATTTACCCAAGATGTGAGAGATACAAGTTCATCCCATTACTAGAATCCAGTGTCTTTCACACCCTCTGTTTCCTCCCAAATGTCTCTGGCAATTGCTGTGTCTGGGCTCAATCCAAGTCTCTTGGCAAAAGACAGAAACTCACTCACATCTTCTAGGCCTTCTTCCCTTCAGAGAGAACTGCTGCTTGAGGCATCTAATTTTACAGATCATGGTTTTGGAGAGAAAATGTCACCCCAGAAGTGAATGAGAAATAATTCACTTCTGGAGAGATGGAAATGTCAAGACAGATGAATTGGGCTCCGAACTGGATTCCTGGGCAGCTCACCCAGACAGCCAGGAAACCCAGCACCTTCTTCTCCCAAGCCTGTCTTAAGATAGCACAGACTGGGAAACTGGCAAACACCACTGGGATCTTTCTCACCCCTGAGCCATTTTTTGTGCTGCTTCCTCTGTCTGGCCTTCCCTGCTTACTCTTCTGAATAACTCATACATATCCGCAGCTTAAATGTCACTTCCCTGAACCTAATGGTGGCTCAGATGACCTGGCACTGTGGTTCCACTTTATGTTTTAAAATAATTTGTATCGAAATACTGATTCTACTATTTTATAATTATTTTTATATATTTTATGTACTTGCTAAAATGATGATCTTGCTAAATGTGTGTCTTTTATTCCTATTTCCTGCCTAGCACATAGCATAGTATCTAGCAAATAGATAATACTAAGTAATATTTGTTGGAAAAATAGATAATAGAATGAATCCTGAGTATCCACAATCTCTCTTATTAAGCACTTTACCCTAAATCATTCTCATTGTTAAGGCCCCAATGCCTAGAATAACCAAATTTCAGAGCCAGAAGAGATCCGATGATAGTAAGTCAGTGATTCCCACATTTGGGTGGTGGGGATGCTTCTTTAGTGAGGAAGAGTGCCTCTGAATCTGTGTGCAAGGGATGGCAGAGGAGTGTGCAATGTAAATAAGCATAGGCTGTGCTTTGTTGAATGGGACAGAGAGAGGGAAATTGCAGGTAATTTCACAGGAATTATACATAACTTGCCGCCTGTAGGATCTTTGAAGTCTATACACCAAGCCTCAGTGGAAACTAGAGATGAGATGCTTTGGCGTGGCTGGACCACCCAGAAGACCTGGAAATAATAATAATAGCATTGCCAAATAAACAGCCAAACAGTCTCTGCTTGGTCACCTTTCCTGGTGGGGAATTCCCTGTCGTCTAAGCAAATCATCACTTAGACCAGTTTTCCACCCTGGTTCTATTGATGGGCAGGATAACAGTTGGTTGCAGGGGACTGTACTGTGTGTGCTTGAAACCTGAGCAGCATCCCTGGGCTCTACTCTCTCAGTGCTAGAGTCCTCCAGCTCGTGACAAGCAAAACTGTCTCCAGACGTTGGCCAGCGTCCCCTGGGGGAGGCAAAATTGTCCTTGATTAAGAATCACTGATGAGAGAGACACGCCAGTAATAGAATGTGGCCTTCATTACTATGGGGGACGTCTGTAGACTTTGCTCATCTATGATCCACTTTTTTTCTTTAAGTAAAAGATAAAAAAACAACCAAAGAACAATAACAACAAAACCCACCACTGATTTTGTTTTGGAACTATTTCTTCCCCACTGCCCAAAATATTAAATCAGGCTGAATAAACAAAGGAGACACACAGTGGAGAACTCTCTTCAAAACATTAGGGAACAGAATCCCTGTTTCTACTGGAAGTTCAGAGAAAAGAGTGGAGCTGAAGCTACCGAAATCTATCTTGTCAATGTGAGGAAAAATTCAACTAAAATGGGTATAAAGCAGAGGGAAAACTGTGCTGACATCATCAGATTCCTGAAGAAGTTTTCTGAGCCCTTAAAATTATGCTTGGCCCGAAGCTGAACTATCCCTGCAGTTTTAGTTACGCGAACAAAGAATCTCTTTTGGCCATAGTCAGTTTTTAGTTGTGTCTCTTATCAGCTGCAAATGGAAAACTATGTGACCTTTTTCACATATATTTCTTCATTTCCTAGTTCTTCCTTAGAGTAAAGAAAATGTGAACTCACTCTTTTTTTCACAGTCCAACTTTGATTTGATTGTATTTGGGTTCTGAAGGTATGGAAACAGGTGAATTTACTGGGGCCTCATTTCCCTGACCCAGGGCAAACACCCGGTGTGCCTCTATTTTCAGTAATTCTCCTGGATTGATCTTTGTAAAGCATAAAGTTATTGTTCATGCCTATTTTCTGTTTAATAGCCTTCAATAGCACTGATTACCTAACAAAATACACCCTCACTCCACAGTCCAGCAGGCAAGTCCTTTGCAACCTGCATAAAGAAGACCCTGCAGCTTCTGTGCTGACTGCGCAACCCTTTCCTATGAGCCCCCACTGTGGCTCCAAGACCTCAGCATCCAGCGCAGAGCTGGTAACCATGCAAGCCTACAGTGAGGGTGTGACTGCCACATTCCCGCTCTCAGTGAGGAAGCTCTTTCTTCCCCCAACAGATTGTCAGCTTCCTTCCTTTGCCAAATGTATTTCCTCCCATGGAATAACGAATAGGAACAGAGCTGGCTGTGTCTGACACCTGCCTAAGATCCTGCCTCTATCAGGCTGAAGGAGGCCCCTGACTACCCCTGCCCCGGGAAAGAGCATGTACCGTCCAGCCTGGGATCCAAGTAGTTGAAAGCACCCTGAGTAACACTTGCCTGATGCCTCAGAGTTCTTTATTTTTTTTTTTTTCAGTGACTTCACATCTTCCATATTAACCTGGGTGGAGCTGAAACACACTCCCTCGGCAAAGTGCCACAAAAATGGAAAAGCAAATATCCAATGTACTTAATACTAACATGAAGCCAATAGATGATCCAATTCATGCCCACAGAGGAGAAAAACTCATTTCAGTGCAAATTGGGGGGAAGAGGAGAGAGGGAGGGGGACAGGGAAAGTGGGGTTTGGGGTCCTCCCACTGAATGGGCACAATGTAGGAGTGTGTGGTACACGTTTTGGGTTCAGGACATCGCTACAAGAGGAACTCTCCCTAACAAATTCAAATACTGTGATTTGGTTGTTTGTAGTCTCACATTAACCTGAAATAAAAAAAAAAAAATTCAATTTGGTGAGGGAGGCAGGAGACACCCAGTGAAAAGGCCAAAAGTGAGGCTTTTAGTTCCCTGGAATTCCTTTTTTGCCTCACCATTCTTGATAGCCCAGCCATCACCTCTGGGCCCCAGAATATCCTGTATTTTTAAAAATCTCATGTATAGGATTTACCACTCAATACTGTGAATATTTGATTATGTTCTATCTCAGGCATCAATTCGTCCTCCCAGTGAAAGAGGACGCAGCTCATTATTTTTTTGTTTAGTCAGCGCCCAGTTCAGTGTTTGGAATTTAGCCCAACTGATTCCATTTGTCCAGTTAAAAAAATAAAATAAAAGATGAAATAATAAAATTTGGAAATAATAAAGAATACAAATCTCAGATGCAATCAGAGTTGGGTTCAAATGCTGACTGCCTCCATGACCTCCATTACACTGCATGTAAGTTTCTTAGCTCCTTGGATTCTACTTCTCTCCTTTTTTGACATGGTATTGTGTGTCCTGCAGGTCTGCTATGAGGATGAGGATATGAGTGTATGTATTTAAAACACTCACACATGAATGTAGAACAGGTACTACCTATACTAGATTAAAAAAAATAAACACTCTGTACTAAGCATGGTTATTAGCTGTTTTCATAATGTTTCTCATTTAAGTATTACTCCTACTTTTATCCTCTGTCACAGTGGCAAATGTTCAAAGTTTCATTTTAGAGGAAAAAAAAGCTTAAAAGAGCTTCAGCACACAAAGGTAAGAGGAAACCAGAATTTACTTGCTGAGCAGGTAAAAGAGTCAGGGCACACATGCAGGACATGAGACTAATATTTAGGGCACTGTCTGCCCGCCAGAATTTCCTGAAGTGGGGCATGCATGAGTCTGTAAGCAGATAAGCTGATTTTATGGTGATCCTTTTCATTGCAATAATTATGTTTATTTTAATGTATTTTAGAAAAAAAGATATAAATAACTTGTTAACCCTGTGATTCAGGGATCATGAGCTTAGTATGAGACTAAGAGAGTTATATGACTAAAGAGGAAACAAAAAGATTATTCATTATTTAGGCAAAAGATAAACATATTGCAACAGTTACATTTAACTAAGGCAAGCTCTACTACTTAGGGGCTCTGCAATCTTGGCCAAATCAAATCAACAATCTATGCTACCAGTTTTCTCATTTAAGATATAGGGATCATAGCAGTCAATCATATAAGATTGCAGTGTAAATGAAACGAGTTAACATATAGCATTTAAGTGCTCAATAAGAGACTTTATTATTATTTCAAGGCATAGAGCATATATAATGTCAAATCATGACTGTAGTATGAAAGACATACTGTAGTATGTAAGAAATAACTGGAGTTTTGGAAATACTCTACTATATCCTCCCAACACTTGAGAGGATGAAAAATAATAGGAATGTGAGTAACGATGAGAGTGGCATACACTCAGGGCTTGCAAAGCATCAGGTACCTCCCTAGAAGAAGACGTGTAGTGTATTCATAAATACTTAGGGACTGCCCTCTGGCAGAAAGAGGCTTTGGCTTCATAAAAGTATTTCCATGTATCCCAGGTGTCTGCAATGTTCTCAGTATGGAGAAAATCTGACTGATTTCTGCCTCAAACTTTTACAGCTTTATTCTTTGTTTACAATAAAGTATGAGCTTTGGCTGAACAGGCAACCTCTGCCCTTGCTAACTTGCTCAGTTATTCACCTTCTATTTACTGCCAGTCTCCAGACTTGCGACTTGAAGTTAATTATTATACCTACCTCATTGGGTCTAAAAATAACTTAGAAGTTCTAAGAGCCTATTATATGTTAGTAAGCTTTCAATACATCTTATTTGTTAGTTATTGAGGTTTTTATCATCATTGTCCTTAGGACAGGGTGATGAACTGTAACATAACATGTGAACAAAAGGTTCTTTCTCAATAGAATCCAAAGAAATACAATGAAACGAATGAGTGTGGTACATACTGTGCATGTGTACCAAAAAAATGTTTTATGTAATATATAAATGAATCTATTGTTATTGAGATTATAAACAAAGTAAATGCTCAAATAGAATATTAAATGGAAGTTGAGACTCTCTTTAGAAAGTAAAATTTTGAAAAATTACATACATAATTATAGAGGGTGGCCATAAAGCTCATGTGCAATCACACGCGAAATTTATGGCCACTCTGTATACATGCACATACATATCCCTTTAAGCCACTGCATGAAAAATCCTCAAATGAGAACATTAGTTAAGCCAGTGGCTTCTACTTTGAGAGGTCTCATTTTCCTATGTGGTAAATAGAGAGAGAAAATTTTCATCTCTGCTTTGGGGATCCCTGACATCCTCAAAACCATAAGAACATCACCGCTGTCTGGAAATGCTGTATCTTGAGGTGACAAGAAGGTATTTTCTAATGTATTCCAAGACCTAGCAGCAGACAGGAGATCCATATTCCTCCAGCATTAAACAGTCATCATAGGACTTCGGTCTTTAGACTGCCCATCTGGAAAACGGGCCAATAGAGTCAGGGTCCACCTTGTCCAAGCCAAGGTGTTGAATTAGAAAATCAGGAAAAGATAGAATGGAAATCAGTAGGTTGAAAGATGATTCGGATGAATTACAAGTGTGGCTTATTAGTAAGGGTAAGGTAACAAAACTGAATTTTATTTCTCTCTCAAACAGCAGACCAAGTGGTAGCCAGGTGATAGAGAAATTGAGCAGGTGGCTCTGTGACCATCAACATGAAGCTTCTGCTGGTGGTTTGAATTAAGCCAATGAGATATGATCCTTGGAATTTCTACAGAATTGCTGTCATTCTTCTGGGATTACTAAGAAGATAAAATGAAAACTCTGAGTAGTTGGTGGCTGTTTTTGCCACCATAGGAGAGAGGCCACCTAGGAAGGAAGCAGATCTGGGTGATAAAGAGAGATTGTGGGTGCCATTCAGAGCCCCTGGACCCAGCTGTGCCTGAAGCTATCAATGCCAAAATTCATTTCATAAGCAATGAATCCCTGTTTCGGCTTTTCCCAGGATGAATTAAAAACTTGGAATAAGAACAATCCTAATACATCACGTTATACGTCCCTTGACTTTCCTCCCATACCATGGCTATCAAACTGGGCTACATAGAAGAATATCCCAGGAACTTTATAAAAATTAGAGATTTTCTAGACAAATTTAGTTCAGCTAGTCTAGGGAGATTCTAGTCGTCTTCCCAGGCTTGTAATATGAAATCTTCCCAGAAGTTTCTAATAGGCAGTCAGATTTAGGAACAACTAATTACTACATGCTGCCTACCAATGTGATTATTGCTGTGTGATTTTGGAAAATCACTGATCATTTTGGGATACTTTTGCTTTACTCACAATAGAAAGAGATACAAAGCCATATGATTTGTAAATGGCCTTCCTGCTTTAAAAGTCTACTGTGATGACAGATCTCTCTCATGGGCTCCTTCTTCCCTGAGCCAAGTTCCAAGTGTTCCAACACACACACACACTGTCATTGTGAACAGGCACAGCCAAGAAATAAACCTCCGAGGACTTGGCCCACTTTCCAAGCACTATCTCACCTCCATCACAAACACTGACAGGTGCAAGCTGAGAAAGATACAGGCCTGTTTGAAGCTCAGTGATAAGAGAAGCTGGGAGACAGGCTGAAGAGAAGAAACAGAAATATTGATCTCAGGAGCTGACAGGTTTTACTGAAGGTTCCAATGGTAGGAACGGTTGAGCCCAGACTGAAAAGTTTACACTTTCCCTGTGCAAAATTCAACTTGGGCAGCATCCTGATTAAAACATTTTCTATGCTCACCATATCCCAGAATTCTAGGCTCTTGGTCTTATTTCTGACATGGGCAACCTTTGAAGTCTGAGGGGCTTGCTGCTCCTGGGGCAGGAAGTGTTCTTTTATGTCTCCCTGCCCTCAACAGACCAGCTCAGCTGCCTGGACTTCCTGCCCCCTTCTGAGCCTTGTGAATGGCTTTCCCTCCCCTTCAAGACCGGGTCAAGCAGACTTGTGTATGAACCTTGCTGGATTGCCCCAGGCAGAGTTGTCGGCCCCTTCTTCTGCTGGGCTTCAAAGGCACCATCTAAGCTGAGTGACTTCTCTACTCTGTGTTGTAATTATTTGTTCGTGTGCCTCCCCCTCTAAGAGAGGGCAGCTACTACGCACCCAGCCCCAAGTCAGTGTGCAGTAACATAGGTGAAATAAATAGGACGAAATCTTCATCACAGTCACGAGATTGTAGACTTAAGACGTCTTGCTGGAACCTATTTAATATGTGTCACACACACACATTGGTGTCAAAAAGCGTAATTTAATTTGTCACAGAGACATCATCATTTTGGGCATTCACCATGACAGTGGTTCTCACCCTGGAAACTGGTCTATACAGATTCTTGCATCCTGCTGCAGAGATTCTAATGTAGTAGGGCTGGGACAAGACACAAGGATTTGTATGTTCCCAGGGGCTGCTGACACTGTTGGTCTGGGGATCACAATTTCAGAACCACTGTACTGATTTTCTTACTCTAGTTCAGGGTCTTTGAAATGGGGAGGACTATTGTCCCTACAGCAAATTTCTCTGTCGCACTAATTCTTTTGAATTTCTTTGCTGGTTTCTTATTGTGTAGTCAGAGTCTTCCTCGGTGACACCTACAGCTGTATTCTTTCCATCATGTTGGGATTCCTCACTGAGATGCTAAATTGTGTAATGCAGAAAGGGGGATCATTGGGTTGCAGCCAATGGGGGGAAACTTGCTGTAATAAAGAGGCTGGAACTGGCACTCTGGCAATTCTCTGTAGGAGAATTGATTAGCTGGGGAATAGAGATTAGTAAGAAGAGAAATTTAAAAAGAGGTATAGGAGGCAACTGAGAAAGAAGAATTTCATGTGGATTGTAGCAAGAGACATTGAACCTTCAGGAAGTTCCCTGATCTCAGGGTTCTTCTCATGACTTCCCATTAGCATCACATGGGAGTTCCTGCAACCAGCTAATGTCCTGGCCCCACTCCAGAACAATGGCATCAGGTTCACTGGGGCCCTGAGATCAGATATTGTTGTTTTAAAGTTCCCCCACATGATTCCACTAGGAAGCCAGGATTGAAAATTTCTGCTGGGATCCCTCTATTTCCACAGGTCCCCATGCTTTAAGCCGTGACCTTGAGCATTGCTCAGCCACATGCCTTAGCTGCACCTGCTGTGCCCTTGCCACTCTGCTCACGATGGGGCTCTACCTGGATGGGAGACCCAAGTCCAGGAGAGAGATTTCCTCTCTCTGGGCCATCTTGTTTCATCTGTGGCTTCTTGGTGGAAACCAGAAACATGGGAAGAAGCGATCTCCCTGACTATCCTACCGAAAGCAGCCACACCAGCTTCTTCTTCTGCCACTCTTTATCCCTTTGGCTTATTTTATTTCCAATCTAACATTTATTACACTTTCAATATCTTCTACAACTATGTATTTACTTATGAAAACATCTATGTCTACACTAGAATGTCAGCTCTGTAATGGCAGACCTGCTCTGTCTTCTTCACCACTGTCTGAGTCTTCCTGAGCTGTCATGACAAAGCATCATAGCCTGGGAGGCCTGGGGCGCCATACTCAGAATGCTTGGCTATGTTCTGGGGAAGCCTCTCTTCCATGAGCTTATGTGACCTCTTCTTTGTGTGTACATGCAGAGAGAGAGATAGGGATAGAGATAGAGATAGAGAGATAGAGAGAGAAAGAAGAGAGACAGCACAATCACACAGGCTCTCTGGTGTCTCCCTTCTCCTAAGAGCATCCATCCTACTAAGCCAGGTTCCCACCTCATCACATTGGAAGTTAGGGGCTTCAACATATGAATTTTGGAGTTACACACGCATTTGGTCCATGACAACTACCCATCCCCAGTACTCGGCACAGTGCCCGGCATGTAGCAGGTGCTGAATACCTACCTGCTGGGTGAATTATTATTTTTTTTAACTTTTAAATTATTTTTTATTGAGTCATAGCTGTGTACAATAATTCAGTCATGGAATACAGTGTGCAAGCTTCACATACAATTGGAGATATTTTTATCAACCTGATTAATATAACATTCATGATATTGTCTCATTTACTATGTGAAAACAATTTTGATCCGTATTTAGAAGTTTTCTCCAGACCCTTCACATATGCACCACAAGTGTGATCTCACCCTTTATCATCTCTCCCCCCACCCTCTCCCTCCCCTTCCCTCCCTCACCCCTTTCCCCATCTTATTGTGCAATAAGTGGGTTGTAGCCTTCGCATGAAAGATATAAATTTGCTTCATATTAGGGGTGTATACATTGGATACTTTTTCTTCCATTCTAGAGATACTTTGCTAAGGAGAACATGTTCCAGC
>CAUYRH010100947.1:0-27170 GCA_963574655.1 Perodicticus potto
GTAACTATTGAATAAAAATTATGAAAATGCTATGAAGGCTATCTCTCACAGTACGATCAAAATGTTTCTGATTGTATATGAAGCACATTCTGCCCTATGATTGCACCAATGTACACAATTATGATTTAATAAAATTATTAAGAAAAAAAAAATACAAAAACACTACAGCTCCCAGTAAAGAGAGAGAACAAGTTGGGAGAGAAAAGCTTTCTGCGTTTTTCTCCAGGTCTCTCTCCAACTCTCTGGTCCGGGCTCTTTGTCTACAGGTATATGTAGGTGCATGAGTTCCTTGGCCAGGAAAGAAATGAACACAGTCCCTTCCGCTTGGGCAAGGTGAATGAATGCATTAATGAATGAACACAGTCCCTTCAGCTAGGGCAAGGTGAAAGAATGTATTATGAATGGACATAGTTCATACATGGAATTGAGGCCTAGGAAATTCACATGAAATTTACCCAGGCATAGGAAATGGGGGTTTCTATTTAGTTCTAAGTGTAAAGTGAAGGAGACACCCAGGCACCGGCGTCTCCGGAGTGGGTCGGAGGCTGCTCTCCTTGCCTATTATCCAGCCTACTGGTTCCTCAGCCGGCTGCCATGGCATGACACCACCAAGGTGGAGGCTCAGCTCTACTGAGCTGGCTGGGGCGCCAAATTTCCTGTATCAATGTCATACAGGATAATATATAAAGAACGAGATTCAGGGATAGTAAAATTTCTATACAGCCAAAAATGAGATCACCAGACACAAGAGGGGAGCCCCAAGTAGGAGACTGGGAAAACTTCCCATTCTTCCTCCAAAGGTTTGCTGAAAAATAAATTGGCAAAATGCAGACTAAAGAAGGAGTGGCATACAAATGGATCAGCATGCACCAGAGAAAACCACCACCCAGTCATTGCCCCATCACACAATGGGGGACTGTTGTTTACATGCCTGTTTTTTTAGGGAAAGAGAAATGAAGCATGGACGATTTTAGGGGTATAGTAAATAGCTTTTAGAGAAATTCATTGAGCTTAAGGAACTTAAAATGGCCTGAGACTAAATGTGTTGGGCCTGCGGAGCAGAAAATATTTTGTGATAAAATTTGTCCACTTAAGTTGATAGACTTCAGTCTTTCTCCTTGAGATACGAGTTCAGTTAAGGAAAACTCAGGGAAGAGACCAGAGATAATTTTTTTCTTCTTTGCTAGATGTGAACTCTAGACAAATACAAGAACTTCAGCACAATTTCATCCTGTGCTTTGGAGGACAGGAGATTGAGAGACAATAAGGGGCAATTTAGAGAGACCTTGAGGTTTCTTTTTGAGGTCAATATGTCAAAGAGATGTATTTTGGAGTATTGGTTTCTGAGCTCCAACACTCAGTTAAATTTAAATTTTAGATTATATATATACACACACATGTATATGCATGTATTATATGAATAAGTATACCCAAATATTGCATGGAGTATACTTACACTAAATGTATTCATTATTTATCTGAAATTAAAATGTATAGGGGTCCTATATCTTTATTTGCTACATCTGGAAAACAATCGTACATAAAGAATTGTAAAAATCACTTTTGGTGTTTTATACTTTGAAATAATATAAATTAATTTATTCAAGCAAGTGAAAAGATGAACAGTAAACAAAATAAATTGAATTAATAAATATTTGTAAACAAGTCAGTCTGTACAAAGATAAGGAAATATTTATTGAGCAATGCAGGGGAGAGAATGTTTTTCCTCTAATTCTTCTTCTGGGGTCCTGTATATGGAATACAGGTGAACAAGAGGAAAGCAAACAGATTTCTATCAGCATGTGTATTGCTCAGACACATGTGAGCATTCAGAGAGAACTTACTTAAAGGGAAGATTAGATTAGAACATGGCTTTATACAGCATTTTAATGAAAAGATAAGACATTTTTTACAGAAATTACAAATCAAAGGAAAAGGATTTTATATTTCTAAAGTTGCAAATTGCAGGAAGACAAATATATGGAAGAAAACTAATAGAAAACAAGGGTCAGTTAGTACGTAAATTCCTCTGGACCTCTCTCTGAGATAAGAAGCCTTTAGGGTTGTCTCTGTGATTAAAGCTGTCCTTCCTGGTAGGGAGGGGAGGGAGGATACCTTTATAAACGTGTGCCCTTTATTTAGGAAAATAGTGGGCGTGCAGAGAGTTTTTCTTGTATCTGCTTCTTCTCAAGTACCTTCAGCTCAAAATAAGCCTACGCCAAGGAAATAAATTCTATAACCTTCAGTATTAGGTAGGGAGAGGGCTCACAGGTGGCAAGACAGATAGAGGAAGTGGCTGAGGGTGGAGAGTGGGAATCAAATCAGAGTGCAGAAGAGAAACCACAAAATCAGATATTTGTGGCTAAGACTTTTTTCTGGTTGGCTCATGCCTAGTAAGGAGTTACTGGTGACCTTAACTGACCTGGGGTTCATTAACATATAATTAGCAATATGGTTTTGACTCCCAGTGAATTTTTCATGAAGGATTCTAGGAAGACACATGTGTGAAAAGGAAACTGTTATATAAACCCAACCTGTTATCAAACCTGTTATATAACCCCAACCTGTCAATCACCTAAAGAAGGGAAAAGAAAAACCAATCCTATCTGGGACAGAGATGGAACAATAAGTGAGCATACAAAAAGACTGTGTGGGACGGTGCCTCTGGCTCAAAGGAGTCGGGCACTGGCCTCATGTAACGGAGGGTAGGAATATTCATTCTTGACACTGGCAACCAAAGACCAGCGAACATCAGACAGATCTAACACCATCAGTGTCTGACAAATTTGTGAAATTACAATCATGCTAATTGCAAACACACTCCCTTGGAAAGTAACTTTATGGAACTAGCTGTTAATAAATAATTATTTAAAATGTTTACTTTGACTTCTATCTCTCTAATTGGGGGAGTATTATAAAGACATTGATACAAAATAAAATATTAAACAACAACAAAAAATAAATAAATAAATTAGAATGGTGTTTTACTTCGAAGGAGTATGTTCATTAAACCTCCTTTGATTTTTACCCTATCCCTGTGAGATAAATACCTCAAACATAACTATCCACATTTTAATAGGTAAAGAAGCTGAGACTCAAAGAGGTATGCTGTTTTGCCCAAAGAACATGTCTGGAAAGACCTCACAATAAGTTCTGGGTTTATATGTAGAATCAGTTTTATACAGTTGTTTTACATCTGTACCACACCCACCAATATATCAGTGTTTTTCAAATTTCACTCAAGTGGTATCATAAATTATTAATTTTAGTAGTCTATTTTCCAAATGTTGTTAAATTCTGAAATATGTATTTTAATTGGCCTCCTTTTAATAATAAATTTATATAAGTAAATTATAAGTAGTTATTATAAATGATTAATCAATAACATTAGCTATAAATGGGAAGTATTCCTAAAACACATGCACAGTGCAAGACCAATAATAAATATATTTCATCAAATTCTAGCCTGAGGTTTGCTCCTTCTTTGGTAAAATGGGAGCTTAGCGAAGCCTACAAAGAAGTTGAAGACTTGCTGGCACCAGAGAACTTTTCTTAACATAATCAAAAGCTTTGGAAGAAGACAATTTTCTCACTGTGCAATTCAATCTTATTTAAGGCCATGCCTGTATGCCATCTAAAATCAATTTGTGTGCTACCAGTGGGTATTTGTCCCACATTGTAGAGAATACTGTACAACACCTCTCCTAGGATGACCACTTCTTAGTAGTATAGTAAGTTTCCGATAATAAATGTCTAAGTCCTTCCAAATTAGGAGTAATTGCTACTGTGCCTCAGAATCTATGCTAAGACATTTACATATATTATTTTGTTGTTTAATATCTATAGTCATATGAGGTAGATATTAGTGTCCACATTTTACTAGTGAAGAAATTTAAATTTATAGAGATAAAGTTTAAATAATTAGTAAAATGTAGTGCTGGGGTTTGAACCCCGGGTTTTGCTAAATACAAATTATATGCATGAATTATATATGAGGCATTGCGTTTATAGAGAGCATCCCTAGAAACACAATGTCTTGTATATAATTCACATTTAATATTACACTAAAAGTAATAAAAATATTGTTCTTCAAATTTTTGGCAATTCTGCATTCAAAGGGCTATAGAGATTACTGTAATTCTTTTAAATTTTTTCCATAATTTTTTTTTTATTTTTTAAAGTGCTTTTTTTTTCTGAAAACTTTATTGTTGGGGATTCATTGAGGGTCCAAGATGTGTCACACACTGAGACCCCTCCCTCCTTCCCTCTCTTTGCTCTTCCTTTTCCCCATAATTTATACCACCATATTTTCTTTACATAATTTTATATGCAAATATAGTCTCTTTTTGTCACATGCACATACACACAAACACAGAGAGAAAACGGCTCAAATCAGAAGGGTACAGAGGTGAACAATTTTTTACTGATGGAACAGGCGTTTAGCAGCACCCAGATCAAGAAACAGGTTATTGACTGTACCCTGGAAAATTTCTCCTGCCCCGTGCAAGGACTTACCCTCCTCCCAGTCACTCTGGTGTTGACTTCCACCATTGTCGCTTAGTTTTCCCTACTGTTAAATTTGGTAACAAAATCATGCATCAGTATTTTTCAGTAATTGGCTTCTTTTGCTCAACATTATATTTGTGAGATTCATCAATTTTATTACTGGTGGTGGGCATTTGAGTAATTACCAGTTTGCCTACTTCTAAACACATTGCTCTGAATGTTCTTGTACATGTCTTTTGGAAACTGCTGTACGCATTTCTTCTTTGGTGACTATCTAGGAGTGACCCCTATCTCTGGGTCACAGGAGATGTACATGCACAGTTTGGTGAAAAATTATTTAGTTTTCTGTTTTCTGCTAACCAGAGTTCGTTCATTCTTTGTAACTGCACTAATTTACTTCAGAGGAAAAGTTCAAGATTGACATGCAGTCTTTTTAAAGCAATAAATCAAGTTTTCCTACTCCAAAGCAGAAAGGGTCCTTGGCTATAACTTTTATTGGAATTTTACCAGATAGTTTTCTCTCCAGGAAAAATATAGAGGCCTATTATCAAAGCTGATTTAGTAAGAATATTTTTGGGGGGAGGGGAATGGGGAATTTAAATACTGAGCAAAATAATTCAAAACAATGAATGGTTGGCATCTGATTCTAGTAGCAGAGGTGGTGACTTGGAAAATCTGGTATATTTTGTAGTTCCTTGTTTCTTGTCAGTTTTTAAGCCTGGCTTTTCATAATCTTCTGATCCTCTGAGCTTCTCTATCTCATTCTAACATACTTTTTTAAAATTAAAATATTCATGTTGGGGTGGCAACTGTGGCTCAAAGGAATAAGGCACCAGCCCCATATTCTGGAGATGGTGGGTTCAAACTGAGCCCTGGCCAAAAACTGCAAAAAAAAAAAAAAAAGAAAAAAGAAAAAAATTCATGTGGGTTTATGTTGCTTGCAACCAAAGAAACCTATGTTACACATAACTTTATTGACTACATATTAGTAAAAACTTTTCTCTTGTTATAGTACCAATAATTGTCCATTTCACTATGCTCTGATGAATGTGATATATTTCAAAATAATCCTGGGAGCCACAAATAGATAAGTGTATCCATAAAAAGTGTTTATGATTTCTGGTCAGAGTTTTCATACTTAACTACCAATGAGGCCTGGAAAGAATAGTCAAGATTACTTCTCTTGCTTAGCCACATGGAAGAGGTAGATATTTAAAAAGAGGAAATTTGGCAGTAATGGAAATTTCATCTTCTATGGTTGATTTTTACTGACTATAATAATACTTACACATTACATACAAATGTCATGTTGCATTTCTGATTAAGTGCATTAAATAGTGTTCACAATATCACCTTTTATCAGGAGGCATAGGAAGAGAAAAAATGAAGATCATTTGCCATGAAATTAATAGTTTGAGAAGAATTCCTGTGAAGTTACTGAGATGTTTCACGTTTTCAAATTATGTGAAAGGACTTAACATCATATGTTTTACTATTTCAATTTTAAGCTCATCTGCTAATATTTGGAGTTGAATTCTTTTTTTCCCTTTAATGATACACAAACAGGAATTGTGAGACTCAGATGCTCTTGTTTTTATCATTGTTGGCTTTAGCTCCTCGGAGTATGTGTTCATAGGCTTGAGTAAAGGTTGTTGATCTATTGTCAAGAGTTCAGTCTCAGGAGGGATTAGTCCTAAACTGAATGGGAACTTCACGTGACATTTCATAGGAGTATGTGAATGGAGATGATGGCTACTTGAAACACCTCAGCCTCCATAGCTTCTTGGTTGACTGACTGTGCTTCCGATTGTTAGCATGCTCCTGCCATGCATTTCCCAGTTCTTGAAAACTGCTGAGAGTAGGTTTTAGGAGACTTGTGCTCTAAGGCTATATATTTTATTGCTGGAGTTCTAGGTCAGGCAGGATAAATCAGGATTGAACTGCAGAAAGTAACATAAACAAAGGCTGATGAATGAAACTACAAAGCCCAAAGTCTGATACCACCAGAATTTACTAGTTTTGTTTTGGAGCAAGTTATTTAAGCTCTGAACTGCTATGACTCAGCACAATGGAGAGTCAAATACTTTCTTCTTTGGCATGATGATTACACAAGGTAAAGCCTATAAAACACGTATTCTAAATTGTACTGGATATTAGCTATTGTTATACCTTCCACTGCAGTCTTAGAATCTCTCAAGAAAATATTATGGGTTATAAAATATGGAAGTTCAGAAAGATTTTTCTGATCTACTCTTTCAAAGCCTCTTGTACCTATTTTTTAAAAGCACTTATTAAATATTATAAGTAGTTATACTGGTGTGAATTTTTTCTGTTTGAGGGAAAGCTATTTATTAGGGCAGTGATTTTGTTTGTTTTGATAGTTAACATAGTCTCAAAACCTAGCAAATTCTTGTCATGTATTAAGTGCCAAAACAATATTTTTAGAATGACTATGTAGAAGAATCAATGGATCCATGAATTGAAAAGTCATTCAGGGCAACCCTAGAGAGATTAAAAAGCACTTCAGAATGCAGAACGTTACTTAGCTTACACATCAGACTTTATTTTTGTTTGTGTTGAATCTTCACCCACTGTAAAGCATTCTTAAACAGGTGGTTCAATAAACACTTAAGTTGAACAGTATAAAGTTGCCAGTATTTACTTTTCTATAAAATGACAGTTTTATGTAGTTCAACATAATATTAGTTGAATAGATGAGCAAATAAATATTTCAATCACAGAGCAATTCCCTATTGAGACTTTGATTTTAAATGTAAATTTCTGTGTAATTGTGTATTAATTGTTTACACAAACAACTGGAAACTACACAATAGACATTAAAGAGCTTCATCTCATATTTATAGTCTGAAAATTTCCAGCACTAAATACTGAAACTTGGTTTTATAAATAAAGCTTTTCAGGCTCTTTGGATACTCATTAAATCTGACAAATACTAATCTTGATTTTATCATTTGTGACTCATCAAAACAAAATTAAGCCCCCTTTAGATGGTCTTCTCAAGGGGCCTTGCTTACCAGTTTTTGCACATTCATTTGTAATATTTGGTGATGGGCAATCTAGATCACAGAACAGTACAGTAATACCTGGAAAATATAAGCTTTTTTTATTTTTAACATTAGGATTTATTGAAGATGACAGAAAGATTTCTTGGCAATGACTAAATCCATCAAGGAATGAGCAATATATATATTTGCTGCTTAGGCAGTATGCATGGGTAGATTATGTTTCTCATATTAATTTCCAGTTCCTCTGACCTGGAAAGCACTTACAATCATTAAATTTGAAACTATGTGATAAGCTTTCTTCTGGTGTAAGATTTCTTGTTTTTAAAATTCTGCTTTTCCTCTTCTGAGCCTCATGAACATAATTTTCTGAGCTGCAATATTTGTTTTTGAACTTGGGCCATTATTAACTATAGAGAGTGGGATATGAGATGGCAGAGCCCTCACAGCCTGGGGAACATTCAGAGATTGAACCCCCAACTGCTCCTTCGTTCCCAAAACAGCCACGTTCCTTTCTTCACGCTCCCTCTGCCAAGTCACGCAGCCCTTTCTTTGTCTAGTAACTATGCAGACATCCTTGAGATCTCTCCCTTCTTTGTCCTGGTCATATACTAACAAAGCTAAGTAGTAACCACTAAGTCACATAGTTCTTCCTTTGTTTTGTTAACTGTGCTGGGATCATCATGACCTTTCCCTTCTTGCTTCTTGTCATATGTTAACGAAGTTGAGTACAAACCATTAACAAGATGGTTTGTCTTTGTTAAAGTTATTTACATTTTCCTATTATACTATAAGACAAAGACTATGTCTTTTGTTTATGCTATTTCCCCATGTTGTCTATGCTACCTCTCCCTGGACAACCCTGTACAGAGACTATAAAATAAAGCTGATTTTATGCTTTGGTGCTGGCGGTAGCCATCAGCTCAGTCCGTCCTCCTGGTCCCATCCTTTGTTTCCGTGTCTTCTCTTGTGCTGTATTTTTCTCAGTCCCCACCAATTCCACCCTGGTTAGCTGCCCTTCACTGTGCTGGTTCGTGACAATTAACAATCTTGATAAATTCTTTCTTATGCATTTGTGGTAAACACATTTGAGGAATGATACAATTGTGATTCCTGTAGAAGATTTTGTGTCTATTTTGTCAATATATATGTCACAAAGTTTGCAAGATTGGGCTTTTAAAAAAAATTCTAAATTTATGTATACAGCCATTTCTTGGTATTCTCAGGGGATCAGGTCACTCCCACATGTGATATCAAAATTTGTGCAACTCAAATTCTGCAATCAGCCCTGCAGAACCTGCCCTTATGAAAAAGTGGCCCTCCATAGTGGTGGATTCCATCATCCCTTGAATACTGTATTTTGCATTTGAGTTTTGCTGAAAAAAAAAATCCGCATGTCAGTGGACCCTATGTAAGTTCAAACCTGTGTTGTTCCAGAGTCACTTACATTCATTTTTAAATTAGTGGTAATGGTTTTGGTTTCTTGAAAGTGTATCTCTCTCTCCTTATCAGGTGTGCTTGTCCGAGTTCTTTTTTCTTGCTAACGACCTTATTTCTCTATACTGTGGTCACAATGAATGAGAAGACTGGTTCAGTTGGAATTCAGAATCAGATTCTGATTCCAAACTCTGACTTTTCTTCTTTGGAATTCCAAAACATATTTTAAGGTCATTAAGAACAGTCAAGTACAATTTAAGATTGGTGTTACAGTGAAGCCAATGAGTTTTTTGAGTGCCAAGTTGTGTGCCTGTTCCTTTAATAATCATGTATTTGGAAGGTATCTACAGCAATCTGGTGAATATCTTGGCATTTATGAGAGAACTGAATACTAGCTGTGTCATTAAACGAATACTTAGTCTATATTCAAATATCTCAATGTAGTTTCACTCTATAGGTTCCCTTAAATGTTTATATATCCTTATTGTCAGAATATTTTATTGTATGACTAAGCATTTTGTATGGTTCCTTAATTCTGTGTTTTGTTAAATCCTTAGTATACTTTGGGAATGATTATACATAATTCTCTGATGTATTAATCTTTCCAATGCCCCAAACTCATATTCTAGATCTTTCTTCTGAATACTTCCTAACCTTTCAGGGTTTTCTTAGGCAATTTAGAAAGTTTCACTTTCCATCTATGGTGCTATTATACTGTATATAAAGCACCTCAGTAACTCACTCTATTGATTTATATTTATTTAGCATGCTAATTAATGTGACTTTAGACTTCTTTTGGGGCATTGCTTTGGGGACATTTATAACACAGTATCTGCCTTGTATGCTTGAATATCACATTTTATATTCAGTTTTATTTCTGCTATTTATTTGGTTGTTAATCTAGTGAAAGTTTCAAATGCCTGAATTTTTAAACTATAATTTAGTAAAAGAACTTCAGAATGAAATCTGTGACTAATTTTAATATTACTCTTTCATTCTTAACATTTATGTTATCTTTTATGAACTTTAAATTTATAAATATGTAAATAAGTGTAAAATTTGAAGACAGGCATCAGTGGACAGTACATACACTATTATGGACTAAAATAAGGTATTTTAAACATATTCAAGCAAGATAATCACTGAAACATGGAAAAAAATTGAGCATATTTATTGTTCCTTATTACCTTATTTTAATTTAATGTTTTAAATCTATCCAGTAAGACAGTTGTTGAGCTGCAGCAAAAGCAATTTTTAGTTTAGTACATTTAAAATTTTTAATTTAGTAAATAACCTATAATTATTTTGTTTTAATTTTAACTTTAAAAATTAAGCAATGTGATACAAGATCATGGTTCCTACTGGAATTTAGGAGGAACTAGTTAGTTTCTGCCCTCCTAAAATATTTTTGAAAAACTAAATGAAACTCTTTTTAAACAAAAAGTCCTATAGATTTAATCATGTGAATTATTTAGTGTAGTCAATAAGGCATATTAATTTCAGACATAGGTAGAAAAATAATATATAAAGAAAAATTCCTATAAAAATTAGAGAAAGCAAATTATAATAAATTAATATAAATGTTGATGTGAGATTGAATTTAGTTATTATTCATCTCAGGCTAAATCTTCCAAATAATATAATATAAAATTTTGCAAAAGTGTGGTATATTAATCTCTTAGAATAAACATGCAAACTTTTGATAGAACCTAGTTAGAAATGGATCAGGATCAGACAATACAACCAGAAATATGAATTACAAATTCTGAGTCGGGGAGTGAGAGAACAATACTAGATTTAATACGGATAAAGATCAGACAAGTGGCAGAAAGTATTGTTAGACTATCAGGTGAGTTGGGTGGTTCAAGAAAGTAGGTAAGCCCTTGAAGGGCTTACCTTGAAAAGGGAGAGGTTGGCAGTTCTCTGTAGTCTAGGAAGATTAGCAGAATTCAGGACCCAAGGGTCAGAGGTTTGGGAGGTACACGATGGATTAGAGCTCACAGTTTCTTTTTTTTTTCAAATCTTACCAAGTGTATCATAAAATAATTTATAGTGATGAGGAAGTCACTGTCTCTAGTAATATTTTACTTTTTGTTAAATCGGGGGAAACAGGAGAAACTGCTTTGAAATTCATGTGTAATAAAAATAGCTGGCATTTTTTTGAGCACAAGTTGAGGATCAAGTATTTTTAAGTACGTTATATGCTTTAAATTTATTAATCCTTATGACTATTGTTTTCATTGTATAGATGAAACAACAGAGACACAGATAGGTTTTTTGTTTAGGTCACACAAATAGCAAGGAACTGAGTCTAGACTGGAATTCAGTTTGACTCCAAAGCTACGTTTAAACCATTCTAGAACAAGAGGAGGTGAGATTCTGTATTGAACAGAATTCGATTTGAGTGGAATTTATTTTTCAACATCATGCTCAAGTATTGTGGATGAAAATAACTGTCTAGTTAACAATAAAAATACTGAGGAATATTCTGCTTATCCCAAGCAACCATGAATTTACTATTAATGACACAGTGAGGCTAGGAGGTAATGGACTCTTCAACAGAAAGAGAAGCTGGCATTGTTGGATTTTACCTTGAATTTACCTAGATTCATTTGTTCTTTTCTCATTCACTTAAATAAACTTAATGTGCTTCTACTATGTACTGGGAACTCTATCAGGGATAGAGCAAGACAAAAGTGATGTCTTTATGAATTTATAGGTCATCGATAGATTCATTCAATACATAAATATGTACATACTTATATCCAAGAAATGTAAAAGTGTATTTTGTATGTACTTTAATTTAAATATAAGTGCTAAGAAGACAAAGCAGACTAAGGCAGAAATTGAAAGGAGAGAGTTATTTTTTTCTGTATTCAATGATACCTCTGTACCTTGATTCATTATGGGGTACAGTGTATTGATTTGATAGTGTTCGAGAGAGGACTCACTGGAGTGGCACATTGAAAAAAGGCCCAAATAAAGTGAACAAATAAAGCTTTCAAATATAAAGAAGAAGAGAATTTAAGAGGAAAAATAAGTGCAAATATAGTGAGTTTAGCAAACAAGGTGAGGGGTGTTAGGAGATGAGGTTAAAAGAGACGCAGGAGTAAAATAATAGAAGACCTTCTAGAGCACAGTGGAAAGATACCATAGTGAACCAGATGGCAGCCATTGGGGGTTTTCATATAACTGTCGTAATTCGATTTTTAAAAAGTAAAATCACTTTAGCTACTGTGGAGTTTCAGGAGTTTCCAACCTTTTGGCGTCTCTGTCCCACATTGGAAGAAGAAGAGTTGTCTTTGGCCATGGATTAAATATGCAAAGACTAATGAAAGCTAATGAGAAAAAGAAAGGTTTGTACATAATTTTCATGAAATCCACTACTACCAATGAGCAAAGAAGTCCTTACATAATCTGCGTGCAGCCCACAGGTCACAGTTGGGACACTCTGGCAAGTGGAAGTAAGGAGAAGTCATCAGATTCAGATATATTCTAAAGTCAGAGCACAATGTCATTGCTCATGGCGTGGCTATTGAATTTGGATGAAAGGTAAAAGACTGTGTGATGTCAAAGTTTTTGGTTTGAGCAGCTGGAAGAATGGTGAAGCCAGATTTAGAGGGACAAAGGTAACCCCTTTTCAATGTTAGAAACATTAAATGGGAGATACATTTTTAAGATCCAAGTGAGTATATTGAGTTTTGGCAATTAGCTGAACAAGTCTAGAGGTAGGGAGGAAATTCTGGGATGGAGATAGAAATTTATGTGTCATCAAATTATATAGATATTTTCTGAAGCCCTAATGCTAAGTCATCAGCTAAGAAATGAGATTAAATAGAGAAATCAAAGAGAAAAAGATTGAACTCTGGGTTATCCCATTACTTAAGAGTTAGGAAGAGGAAGAAAATGCAGCAAATGAGTTTGAGAAAAAATAATAAAATAAAAACTAGGAGAGTAAAATGTCTTAGAATTGAAAAGAAAGACATATTTCCAGAATGAAGGATGTCTATTGCAAATGCTGCTGAGAAGTAAAGTTAGGACTAAATAGAGACCTTAATGCTATAGAATTTACCAACATGAAGATAGTCATTATCCCTGAACAAAGCAATTTTAGCGAAAAGGTTGTAATGAATGTCTTAAGACAGCAAATATAAACATACCCTTTGAGGAATTTTGCCAAAAGGCAGAGAAATTGGACAGTAACCTGATAAGCACATAGGGTATAAAGAGTTTTCTTTTTTCTTTAGTGACAGTTACTATAGAATGTTTGTTATGGAGATAGAAATGATCTGATAATCAAAAATAAATTAACTATGTTTGTAAAAGAGGAGCTCGTGGCAGGAGCAAAGTCCTTGAGATGGACAGGAAGAGGACATGCATAGACGGTGATGGGTTGACCTCGGGTAGATATGGGACCTTTCTGCCATCTTTGGGATTGGGGGTTGTATTAGGATCATAGAATATTCCTGAGGTACCAGTTAAGTGGTCACAAAACCAGCCAGCATGGTTGTGTATTGCTTGTATTCTCTCTAGAGCAGCGGTTCTCAACCTGTGGTTGTGACCCCTTTGTGGGTCTCCTGCATAACAGATACTTAAATTATGATTCATAACAGTAGCAAAATTAGTTATGAAGTAGCAAGGAAAATAAATTTATGGTTGGGGGTCATGAAAACATGAGGAACCTTATTAAAGGGTCGCAGCATTAGGAAGGTTGGGAACCACTGCTCTAGAGTAATGTTGAGCATAGCTGCAGGCATGATGTCGTAAGAAAGTCGGGTTTAATCAGATTAGGGTGGAGGGTTTTTTTTTTTTTTTTAAGTTAGTACAAGTAGGAGAGAAACTATAAGGGAGCCTCAGATGTTATTCATGGAATAGATGACCATTGTGAACTAGGAATATAACCTGGGTAAGGAAAATCAAATGATGGGGCTGATGGCCAGCCAAAAAATGGTAGTATCAAAGGATTAGTGGTCTGAATGGGTGGAAGAGTTATTGGTGTGTGATTTATGATTATAGTTAGTGAGGTAGAAAGATAAAAATTGGTGTTCAGAAGTCTTAATGTGTATGAAATGTCAGATGTTGGGAATAAAAGGAAAATATTACGCTAGCTACTACCAGCAGAAGCAAAATGCTGCTGCCCACACAGAGAGATTATGTTCTTCCTCCCAGTATTAATGATGTAAATGTGACTATAATGTGACTTGATGAGTGGCAGAAGAATAAAACTTTGCTTTTGATGTGGCATTTATGGAATTTGTAAACTAATGTTAATGACTCTTCACTGAGATATTTTGCAATTAATGTGACTTAAAAAATTCTAATCCATTAGTCAATTCTGAGTGAGTTTTACTTAATTAAGCCATAAAGCCTCAGGAGAGTAAGCATTGTGGCAAAGTTTCTTTATATAGGATGCCACAAACACTAACAGACACCTGGTCAATTATAGTCGATTAAGAGATAAATTAACAAGTTTCTGCAATTTTGACATAATGGTTTAGCTTATATCTTACCCGTACAAAATGATTGTTGGAATTGATTGCATTTCTTCTGTTTCATTTTATTTTAGTAATCCTTGTAATATAGTCTTTGAATTTTTGCACATGTAAAAGCTCCCAAAGCAGTACATTTTAACAAATGTTTAAAGCAAAAAATCTAGAATTGTAACAAAGTGTATTATTATTACATGTAGATACTAAATTATTGAAATATAGTTACCTGAGTTTGAAAATATTGCAGTGTTATCAACTATTTTACCTATGTATGCATATAAATATGAAAGTATAAATGGTTCTTTAGAAAAAATAAATGGCAAATTCATTGAACTTAGTTATTTGGGAAAAAGATTCTGTATAGATTTGATACTAGAAAATTTCTTAGTTTGATTTCAGAGATTAAAAAATATATATAAATTCATATTTATTATAAAAGCCATGTACCTTTATCAATATAGCTTTAAATCCTAGGAATAAGTTCTTGGCATTATTTTCAGACAAATAACATATGTGAGGGTTTTAGGATGATTGCTTTCCTATTATATGGTTGCATATAGTTTATGAAGTAACCAAATCTTAGTATTGCCCACTAGTACATTGTGAATTCCTTTTGTCTTCAATAAATTATAAGGTGGTTTCTGGAATAAATATATTCTGGAAATATATGTAACACATATACACATACACGTGTGTTTATACAGATGAAATTGTTTCTTCATGACATTACCAATAATATGGAAGTTCTCTTACCCAGATCAAAATTAACACCCAAATGGCATATTATTGAAGTCTGGGTTCCCCATCTCAGAAAGTTTTGGCCTTGTATTTGACCCTAATATGATTGATTAATCTACTAATGCTAATTCTATGTGCTTCTTAGTCTAACATGTTTGAATGACAGAATTTTATTTCTTTTTAAATTTCAGATTAATATGAGGGTACAAATGATTTGATTACATTCTTTGCATTAGTTAGGCAAAGTTCAAGTTGTAGTTGAACCCGTCACTCAGGGGGTTGTCCCTTCCTTTGTGCCCATTAGGTGAGAGTTTACCACTCCTCCTCTCTCCTTCCCCTCTCCCCATCCCTACCTAAAATTAATTGTGTTTTTGAATGACAGAATTTTAAAGGGGGAAGGAAGGGACTCTCAGCATCTCTTCGTTTTCTGGAGGAGGAAACTGTAACCTAGACAAACTGAGACTTGCTCATGTGCGATGTAAGTAGACAATGGCAAATTCCGATCTAAAACTGACTTTGGTGTCCTTTTCATGTTCAGTTAAAGCAGGCCCTGAATTTTTGGGCGAATGTGTTGAGGGAGTTGATCAAGAGGATGTTTATCTGAGTGAAGGAAGCAAGAGCTTTATGATGTGCTGCTATGGAAAAAGCAAAATAAAATGCAGCGTTACTTGAAGTTTGAAGGAAAAAAAGAGTGAATGAAATATGGATAACTTTACAAGAACATCCTACAAGGCTGCCAGCTACATCAATCCGTAGTGTTTACTTTGAGCAGGCTGGTGACATTTACAGGGAAGTGAGGGTTCCAACTGTTTTCCGTAGGTGGTCAGTTTGACATTTCTGTATAATGTCTCTCTGGACTAATAAAACTTGTCGATTCCTGCTGCTTCCATTTTCATTTTATTCTTTCTGTTTATTTAAAGTAAAAATCTAGTAAATCGCAGTATATAGGCAAATGATAGAAGTCAAGTGTTTACATGTATTAAAATTTTTTCAGCCTGAAAATGTTTTCGTAACAGATGGGAGAAGTGTGAGTAATTTCACCAGAATTCTGTAGTCTTATTTTTTTAAATGTTAAATATTCAGTTTATGTCTAATAAAACAAATCATATTTTTAAATAAGCCCCACAATTATTATCAAAACAGCTTCATGTGACTTGGCAACTAGCAAATAGCATGGACATCTGTTACTGGGAAAACAAATTAAACCAGAATGAATTGAACCATAGTGAATGTTGCTATAATTTGGTAATTAATTGGTATTTGAACTATAAATTTGTACTACCTAATATCAAGTGGATCTTTAAAATGATGTACTATTTATAGAGTCACATTAGCCACAGATCTGTTTCTAAGATTCTCCAAATTTCTCAAACCTGAAAGCCTATACCCATCACTCTACCCAGACCTATCTTTCTTAATCATATATAATAAATTACCCTGTTTTCTATATTCATGTGATTATTGCAATCCAGTTGATTCCCTTACTTATTAGAGAGTATTTCTGTATTTTCATATATGATTTAGCATATGTTTTCTTCCTCTTAATTACACTGTCCCTACTTGGATGTGTTTTTATAAATTGTCATCTTTTTCAAAAGTGTAAATTGAAATAGGCCTTGAAATTGGCTCTCTTCAGGGTAGGGGGACTTTGGTACTGGCTTTGTTTATTCTTATCCAAGGCCAGAGTCTTACAGAAATAGCTCTCTCCTTCCCTCCATTTTCAAATGTCCCCTCTGGTTATCCAGGACCTTATCCTATTACAGCAAATGAATATGTTGGAATACTAAAAAAATTATCCAGTGGAGGTTTGCGAAGATAATTTATCCTGATGAAGATTGGCAAGTATTATACAATATCTGTAGAGGGTGCCTTCACCCTCTTAGCCTGTGCTGTAGGTAGCTTAAGAGGCAGTGTCTCCTTGAAACTGGTATGGACAGTACTTGAAAGAAGTGGGGTACTCCTACAGAGGTCTCCATTCCTAGTCAAGAAAGATCTCTTTAGGTTTGCAGGGCCCTTTCAGTGATTTTATGGACCTTCCTGTCCTATAAGCTAGAAAAAAAAAACTGTCACGAGAACTGGAAAATAGTGCTCTTCATCTGTCTCTCAAGAGTATGGTTATGAACAAACTGAATGCTCTATTTCTTTAGGCTTTTGATCTTTGATCTTTTTCATTGTTTTGTGTTTTCTTTAATGGTCTATTTTAAATCAAAAAGTTTGTTGGTTATCAATGAAATGGACTTCACAAACCTACTAGGAAGGCAGAATTGTTCAATAACTCTTCTTTTGCTTTTTATTCCAGCTATGACAATGTTCATTCCCTCCAAGGCAATGTTTCCTGGACTTGGGGAAGTTTGTGCACAAGAAAATCTCATTAATGTATTTTAAGATATTATATATCTGAAATTGTTCCTGTTACTTCTTTTTCCTTGGATTCTTTGTCTAGTTATGCTCAAGCACGTCTGAAATGCACCAACCACAATGGCAATGTCAACAACAAAGAAAAGTTCTTCAACATCTTAACCAATAAAACCATTAACCTATTTCTTTCTTTGCCTACATTCTAAATACTTAAAGAAGTCTATATTGGGTACCACCTTCAGTACTCATATGCCCCTAGGATACTGTTTTCTTTCTCACCACAGATACTTTAAACTGTTGACAACATGACAATATGCATGACTTCTCTCTGAATTTTTCTACAACCATTTCTGCAAGGAAACTTCTCCATTCACATTACTTTAAACCAGTGGTTGTCAACTTTCCTAATGCCGTGATGTATTTTCATGGTTACAAAGGGGTTGCAACCCACAGATTGAGAACTGCTGCTTTAGAGTGAAGTATTCCCTTTAAGGTAGAATGTTTCTCTTTTTAGTTAAGGTTAATTTTTGGACTTATCCTCTGGTTTCCATGACCATTATCCTCTCCATCTCCATGACAACATTCCTGTATCAAGTAACTTTTTTCCCTCTACATCTTCAAATGCCTCTTTATTGTATCTTTAGCTTTTGCATATAAATAAGTGAAAGCTTTTATAAAAGACCAATTGTATTCAATGCAAGACTTTGTTCTAGCTATTAGGACTGTCTCTTTTATAATTTTTTTTTCATTTAAATCATTCCTCCAGTAGATGATATTTACTACTGGGTGCTAAACACTATTTGAAGCACTGTGGATACATAGTGAACAAATTCCACATCTTCAAGAAATTGTTGTATAGGAGGAGATGACAGTAAGTAAAACATATAAGTTATCAATGAGAAATAAGCAAAACAGGAAAAATAAAAGTAGAGAAAGGGCTTAAGTTCAGTTTGGGGGTCCTTTGAAATGGAGAGCTCAGAAAAGGCCACAGAAGCTTCTGGAATGCCACCATTGAGTCAGTTCTATACTCCTGTGAATTACTTTTCTACTCAAGGCAACTTAGGGCTGTATAGAAAACACCTCTCACTAAAGTCACTAACAATTCCTCTTACCTGGTATTTCCTTCCTTATTTGAGTGCTGTGAAACATTTGAACTCAGGCCCTGAAATTCTTGTTTCTCTTGGATTTTATCACTCTAATCTTATAACTCTATCCTCCCTGTTCTTTGCCTCTCAGGTCAGCGGTTCTGTTGTTTTATTTCAACATAGTGTTCTTTACAATGTCCCATCTTTTCCTGCTTTGCTTTTTTCAGTCTATGGAGGGGACGGGAATCTTTTGATATTGGAAGGCTGCATTAATTTTGCTGTAATCAAGTAAGGCCACATTCAAGAAACTTCAATTAACACACTTGAAAAATGTACATTAGTTAGTAAAAATCTAATTACTATGTATTTAACAAATAGTTTTCATTTTCTGAAATTATTAATTTTAAAGTTAACTTTTTAATGCCTTTGCTGTGTCTGCTTTTTGTTGGAGAGCACTTAAATACAATAGAACCTCTGAAAGTTCACCACCGAGGGACTGCACACTGGTTAGCACACGGAGGTGGTCACATAAAGAAGTAGGCCTACTTCAAATCTTATATTTACTTATTAATTTTTTTGCCTGCTTGACCTTTCATTTATTAAGAAAGATGTATTGATATTTCCCATTTTTACCGTGGAATTGTACAATTTTCCTGGTAGTTTTATTGCTTTTTGCTTTATATATTTTAGGATGATTCTATGCAGTCTATACAGTGCTCAGCAAAGCATTTTAAAGCATAGTTGTTGCAGTTTATCCAGAATCTGAATGTGTTCTGGCAGGAGAAAAAATGCCATAAATTCCAATTCCCTACTTCCATTTTCCTGGACACCTGTTCCTTTGTCCTTCTATCAAATATGCTCTGATTGCTTTCTGGTCTAGATTCAGTTGTTATGCTGAGGATGTCTCTCGCTATTCTCTGTGTTGAATCAATTAATTCCAGGGTCCTTTATCATTTTACTGCCTAGCTTATTCATATATTTCTTTGGTATATTTCAGGAATATTATATCTTCTAGTTGCTTCCTGAGAAGGGATGCTTGACAGTTAAATGTTTTTATTCCTTACACGGCCCAAAATGTCATTATTTTATCCTCAACTAAATGTTTTGCTAGGTATAGAATTCTTGGTTGAAAGTAATTTTCTTTCATTAGCTGAGTGTGGTGGTGGGCATCTCACCTCAGGAGGCTAAGGCAGGAGGACTTCACTTGAGCCCAGGAGCTCAAGGCTACATTGAGCTATGATTGCAACACTGCACTTTTCCAGGCCTTTAGAAAAAAGAAAAGATTAATTACTTTAAAACATTTTTCCTTCAGAATTGTATAGTTACTTCTTCATTGTCTTCTAGCCTCTGATATTATCACATATTTACATTTTAATTTCTTTGCATACATCCAGAATTTTTTCTCCCTCTGGAAAAAGGGAGAAATTTTCTGAATTTTTTCTAAAATTATCTAAATGCTCTGAAATTTTTTATTGACATTACATTTCATTTTTCTCATTCAGTGTTCTGGACAGTCATTCATTTATTCTATAAATACTTATAGAAAAATAACTATATAGCAGACATTGTTTTAGGCACTGAAGATACAGCAGTGAACAAATAGACAAAGTTCCTTCCCTCATGGGATTTAGTGAAGAAATAGACAAAGTTCCTTCCCTCATGCAATTTGCATTCTAGTGGCAAAGGCAGAAATTAAATAAACTAATGTATAATGAAATGTCAGATAGTGACTTAAAAGAAATACAAACCGGAGTAACAGGATAGAGAATGACAGAATAATTTTTAGATAAGGTAGGAGAGAATGCCTCTCTGAGGTGATAGTTGAATGGAGACTCAAATAAATGAAGTTATAAGCCACGTAGCTATCTGGGAGAGGAGCTAGGGGAACAAAAAAAAAAAAAAAAAGAACTAGGCCTACTGTACTAACATGTAGTGCACGTCTGGTCTAGGAAAATTAGGTCAACTTAAGAGGTGATCAATATAGGGAGGTGGTCAACTATGGAAGTTCTATGATAACTGGTTACAGCATGGAGGTCCACAGTTTAAGCTGTTCCTCTGAATGGTTATCAGCCATTCCTGACCTTCAGAACATCTTGGCTTAGATTGGGTAGGAGAATACAGGTTCACACCAATAAGTGGTTGAAGAGCAAGAAAGCATTTGGGGGCATGTGGCTGAGAGTGTGGGTATTCTGCATATTTTTCCTATTTCAATTGGATCTTTCTTAGCATCAAACAATGACTTTACAATCAATCCCTTCTGCAGTTTTTAGGTGCTGTAGTGATATCAACTAGATGAGGCTGAAATGCTAATTTGAGTGTGACGTCATAATTCTCAAAGTCAATGAGCCTCTTGTTGTATCAAATTAACACATCCATAAGAGCTACTCATTCATCAAATCATTTCACCTTTGGTAATTGGGGAAAATGTTCATCCAAAATTTCCTTTTGAAGAACACGAGTTTTGAAAGAACATAACCTTTTCCTGAAATGGTTGGATGTTTTGCTACATATCTTATATAGTTGTATCTTGCAAAGAAATACTAAAGTCATTTTGACTTATCACTCAGAGATTCTTCATTCCTACAGGAATCTTCTCTCAATAATTCACATTGCTGATTCTGTTCTTCATAAAATTTAACTGTTTCACAGGGATAAAATTTTGAATAACACCTGTCCCTGTAATAGCCACTACTCTTTAGAATGATACAGAGAAATTCACATTGAATACTTCCTTGCTCGACTTTAGCATGCTACAAAATTGAAGATGCCATGTTGGTTTTACATAAATGCAGTCAACAATACTTATAGCTTGTGCCAAAGTGCCACTTTATAGCTTAAGCACCAGGATTTTGCTGGTGCAAGATATAATGAAAAGAAACGAGAACATCTGGATCTGTTAATGCTTTTTAAAAAATCTATGCAAGAAACCTTCATGTTTTCCTGTCCAGGAAGGCACGTTGTCTGTAGGTACATGCACTAATTTACCAAATTCAGTCCAACTTCACAACATTTATCTTGAAAGTCATTGAAGATATCTATCTCATCTCCCCCATTCTGCTCCCAAGAGTACCTAAAGGAAGTAACTTTTTATAGTGATGATAATTTTTTGTTATGACCTGAATGAAGTATAAAACTTGTACTGGGTTAGTAGTATTAGTTATTAGTTATACTATTAGTATAGTATTTTGTTGTGACCTGAATGAAGTATAAAACTTATACTGAGTTAGTAGTATTAGTTGATTCATCCATGGATAGAATAATATGTATTTTCCTTTTGCAGTATTGCATAAAGTTATTCTTGTAAGTTGAGGGTAATTGATGCTGCTGATCCCTTATGATTCTCCTGGAAAGAGGCAGTTGTTTATACTTTGGGGTGTTATCAAGATCTAAGCATCCTACAACTTTGATGATGCATTCTTTCACAATTTCTACATTACGGAATCTTTTCCCAAATATATAAGCTACTTTATAAGTTGCATCAGTGGCATTATTTCCAAGTCATATTGCTACTCGAAAGAATTGTCTGTGCTTTGTGTTTTAATTTCTGCCATATGCTCTGCACCTCTCCCTGTAATTTAAAATGTGGTAGAACCTTTGTAAGTTCACCACCCACAGGGCTGTAACAAACTGATCAACGTAAGAAATGAAGGCACTCAGCAACACAATTTTAATTCTGCATTTTTGTTTTTATATTTTCTAGTTTGAAAAAATCACATGTTCACCCTGGATTTCTGTTTTACAGGATTGCATTATGTGAAATGCTTTTGAGCTATTCTTGATCACAGCATGGAAGTTTGTTTTTGACTTTTGCTCACTATGAATGAGACAGATGTTTCTATAAAAAAGGACACAATTTCCTCCAAATGACCATTTTTCAAGAGTCTCTTAAATTTGGACTATTTTTGCTTGTTTTTGCTTTTATTTTCTTTTTCTTTTCACGTGCTTTTAAATATCTCATTAGAGTTTAGGAGTTTTCTTGTAAAATTGCCTTAGGGGGGCCTCATCTTTGATTCATACAGTGGCATATATAAAAATGAACTACTTGTCTTTACTAAATAGAACAAATAAATATCACCTTTGCTACTGCTGTATAATTGTCTTTCCCAAGGGATAAGTTGTCATTTGCTGGTATCCAGGGCCTAAATTATTTCAGCGGTATCATGACTGTTAAGGTAATGCTTTCATTAGGTGAAAATAGTACAACTAATGCACATAACTGGATATAAACGGACACACTTTAATCTTAATGTGATTTGTAGTCCTTACATCTTGCGTGCACAAGAAAATAGGATTGTGGGAGGAGGAGATCAGAGAATATGTCAGTGCATGACCTTGAAAGGCCTAACATTTTGTCCAAAGTCACATATGAAAATTTCTTCTCTGAAAAAGGATAATAACTGGCAACTCTTTGAAGAAGACATAATTATTACAATCAGCAGTTTGAAGTATTTACATTATTATAGACTATCTAATCTTCAGACTCAATTTGCTTTACTTACTATAGGCTAAAGAAAAGTTACTTAACATTTTATTTATAAGATGTATAATGAGTTAATTAATGTATGGATTTTTACCACAAAAAGAGAATAGTTTTCCCAACATAATTAAGCATTTCACCATATGGCCTCCAAAATATAAGGGATGATAAGAATTGAAATGCTTGGGCTCATGTTTTTCAGTCTTCTAAATTGCCAGCAATATTAGTCTTAATTTTATAGTTTTTTACACTTGTTTTTGCCTAGAAGGAAGCAACTAAACTGTAAATATAAATAAAATTATAAAACTGTACTGGAGTTTTGAGGAAGTGGGGGAGTAAAGTCAATCAAAACAATGAAATAAATACTGCCTTCACACACCAGCCTTTGGGTTCTGTTGGAAAACACAGCATTCATCTCTCAAATAACAAACAAAAGGACATTTGGTGAGACTTGAATGTCAGGAACTTTAAGACAGGGATGGTAAATTGACTGAGAGCTTGAATGCTTGAAGTTCATGTTTTAAACCATAGTAACTTTTTAAAGTAACATTCAAAATTGTTTTGTTTTGTTTCCGTAGTTTAAAAAAAGTATTTAAAACTAAAATCAGGCTATTGTTTCACAGCCTAGAAATGAATTACTTAAACTGATAGAGAAATCAGAATTTCAAACTTAGTGGTAACAGATGATGTAGTTTTGACCCCCATAGGGGGAAATCTATCAACAACAGGGGTGTCCAAATATTAAACCACATTATTTGGTGTTTGGCTGCCTCATTGTTTTTAGATCCCAGAAACTTGTATAAATACTGGGAGAAAGTTTCCAGAAGATCCATTATTTTCTAAAAAAATAGGTTCAATTTCAGTAACAACGATATACACAAAATTCTTCAGAAAGGACTATTCCCTGGGGGGGAAATAGTTCCCATGAGGAAAGTGATGGCATGAATGTGTGCATTCACTATGAATTTAGGTTACAAGATTTCAATACATAAACTTTTTGTTCATTATACATTCACTTAGCAATTGGTAAGTGAACTTAACTATGTTTAAGATAAATTAACAAATGTTAGGAAGATATCCAGTGGAGTAGTGCAAAAGAGTTTTGATACAAGACATTGACCAGGAGAAATATATTTATAAATATAACACAAAATTACAGCCATTTCAACAATTTTTAACTATTGCCTGGAACAATGTGTATCACTAGTAGGTGGTCAATAAGTGTAAAAGTTCTTCCCATGTTCAAAATGTAGGTGATAATGTATGTTGATTCATGAGTCACATTTTTGGCTGTTGGTTAGTTCTATATTCTATGGTGCTGGAGATGAAATCCCATGAAACATAATAGGCCTTTCTTCACCTTATTTGTTTGTTCATTCATCATTAAATATGTTAGTAAACTTCTCCAATATGACAGGAGCAGAGCAAAGAAATAAAAGACAAGGTCTGACATTAATGAGGTAACCATGCATTGAGGAAGAAAAATAAATAAGCAATTGAAATAGATTATGATGAGTGTTAATCATATGAACATGTGTGCGTGTTGACAGACCACGTGTTAGGGTTAGGTATGTCTAATTTTGTTTCCTGATTTATGAGAAGAGTGAGGATAAACAAGGATTAGTCTGCTAAATTTACTCAACAGAGTA
Organism: Perodicticus potto; assembly: GCA_963574655.1. NCBI lineage: Eukaryota > Metazoa > Chordata > Mammalia > Primates > Lorisidae > Perodicticus > Perodicticus potto. Next base: position 24,763 of record CAUYRH010100947.1, read on the forward strand.
AAATTGATAGTGAACTTCAATTCTCTTACCCTCTCAAACCATATCCTTAACATGACTATGATATATTTTATGTTGCATGCTTACAATTGTCTACAATGATGACACTTCTCATTTTGTTTTCTGATTGGACGCACCACGACTGATACTGCATTTCATCATTGACAAACTCTTCAGTTGGAATTACCATATTTTCACATTATCACATATCCATCCTAATGACAAAAGTGAAACTTCTGTGCTAATTTATCCTGTGTATCTTAGTAAGTCGCATTGTAATTGCACGTTGGCTTTGGGCTTTTGCTCTGACGCATGGCAGGAAAGTGATGCAATTTTCAGGTTGCTTGGCATTTCATTCAGTGGTTTTCTTTATACCTGTCAGCACTACCTTAGAATATTATGTATTTTTAAGAACTATCTCAATAGTATGTGGCAGACTCCAAGACTGACCCCACAGACCTACACAGCTTTTTATAATCTTCATCTCCCTGTTCAGTTATTTGAGATGTTTAAATAGTTCTTCAAATTTAGATAATGGGGTATAAGTTTTCAGCTTCAAGACTAATCTAGGAGGCTGTCAGCATAGAGATGTATAACATGCCTCATAGAATTTGATCTTCTGCCATTTACTGACTGCATCATTTTAGGGCCATTGACATCTGCAGGCCTTAACCTTTCGTCATTTATAAACTCTTCATTTTCCCTAACTGAGAGTTGGGGATAATTAGGATAATAAGGTTGTTATAAAGCTTACATGCATTAGTATGTATAAAATGCTTAGAATGACATTTAATAATATTCATTACTTATCCATCTTCTAACATCTACCTACCATCTATGGAAATTATGCAGCTGCTACTGAAAATAATAATGATGGCTAATATTCAGAGATAGATTTTCCATGAATACAAGAAAGCTTAATTTTCTGAATCTCTTACTTGGATAGGTATGTTAAGAATTACTTATTTTCAGTAAAATTTTCAACAGTAGTATAATAACTGCAATTAGCTGAGACTATGGCTTCCCTGTATGGCTTTCTTTTTCATTATACATCTTCTAGTATAATACCTGTGAGTTAGGCATTATTGGGATCCAGTTAAGGTGAAGTCAAGGATATATGGAGATGGGATATCTGAGGATGTAGTTGACTGGTTCAAGGAATCTTTGATGTGCAACTAAATAATTGCAAGCTATCCCAGTTATGAACAGCTTTCAGGAATATTTTCACTCACTGTGAAAACCCACTGGGCCATTCTGACAGGGCTAGAAATTGTATTAAAATGTGCTTTTGTGTTATAGCTCTCCAACCAAAATGTGTGCATCGTAGAGAAAACTAAGTTTGAAAAGTGTCAGGCCAGAAGCTCATCTGTGGAAAATCTTGGATTGTAGAGCATATAAAATTGTATGGGGAATTTTTGTGTTTTATCAATACCTTTTTAAACTATTGATATTAACAAAACTTATTTTACTCATTTATCATGCTCTTCTTTTTTTTTTTATTAAGTCATTTGTACATAGATCATGAATACATTCATGCCATTATGGGATTCAATGTGTTGATTATTTGTACAAACTGGAGTGCTTACATCCTACTAATCAACATAGCCTAAACCTAATTTACCCAATTACAGCATTAAGTCATTTGTTTTCTACACCTGATAGATTCAACTTGTACTTGCAATATGCTCCATAGGTGTGGTCCCCCTACTAACCCTCCATCTATCGACCCACCCCTCTTTTCTTCCCTCTCCCTCCCCTTCCCTCATTCATCCCAGGCTATAGTCGTGTTTCATTTTTCATATGCAAGTGTTAGTGATTATAAATTGGTTTCATAGTAGTACTGAGTACATTGGACATTTTTTCCCCCATTCCTGAGATACTTTACTAAGAAGAATATTTTCAAGCTCCATCCATGTAAACATGAAAGAGGTAGAGTCTCCATTTTTTTAGTGCTGCATAGTATTCCGTAGTATACATATACCACAATTTTTAAATCCATTCATGGGTTGATGGGCACTTGGTCTTCTTCCATGACTTGGCAATTATGAATTGAGCTTCAGTGAACAATATGGTGCAAATATCTTTATTGCCAAATGATTTTTGGTCTTTTGGATATACACCTAGAAGAGGAATTGCAGAGTCAAATGGCAGGTCTACATTTAGATCCCTGAGTGTTCTCCAAACTTCCTTCAAAAAGGAATGTACTAGCTTTGCATTCCCTCCAGCAGTACAGAAGTGTTCCCTTTTCACCACATCCATGCCAACATCTCTAGTTTTGGGATTTTGTGATGTGGGCTACTCTTATTGGAGTTAGATGGTATCTCAGAGTGGTTTTGGTTTGCATTTCTCTGATGATTAAAGATGATGAGCATTTTTTCATGTGTCTGTAGACCATGTGCCTGTCTTCTTCA
>CAUYRH010100949.1:0-16011 GCA_963574655.1 Perodicticus potto
GGGTGACAGCTTGAGGCCCTGTCTCAAAAAAAAAAAAAAACCCAAAGGCGGGAAGGGGTAAAGCCAACTGGAGGCACTACATCTATACAGTCCGGTCTACATCTATGTAAACAGCAAATCAGACCAATGCCATGAGACACACTGGCGACAGAGCAAATCAAGCTTTGTTAAACTGCAGCACCGTTCTTCTGACACCGTCAACGGCTCCTTATTACTCCTTAGATCTCAGAGTCCTCTGCCCAGCCCCACAACTCCATGTCAGTTCCCACTTTTATCAACAGACCCCCCTCACTCTACCCACTTAGTCCCAGCTCCAGGTTAGTAGAGATTCTCCCCTCTAGCTATTGAAATCCTATCTTTCATTCCCCTCTTTGAGTTTCAACTCCTTGGCCACTCAGCCCTGACTCTCCTCTGATGTAAGCACATCCCACCCAGGCCCCAGTGGCCCTCGGGTCAAATATGGCAACCTTGTTTCCATCATTAACTCTTGGGGAGATCCCACACAGCAAGGACCCAGCTCAGAAGTGAGCAAGTCATTGAGAAATGTACACTCAGACATTCAATTACTGCACATTTATTCCCAATTACACTATGCAAAGACAGTGTGAAAATAAGCCAGTTCTTCTAATTCATGAAGTAATCTGGAAATTATCTTTATTTGTGACTTTTAAGATAATATCTGCATTAAGAGGTTTTCACTGAGGTATGTATCTAATGAGTGCCGTTTAGTTCAGTATTACAGTCAGGATTGCCAAAGCTTTGATTTGTTGATTTTTGTTTTTAAAGGGTCGGGCGGGGTCTCACTCTTCGTCCATGAAGTGGTGTAATCATAGCTCACTGTAACTTTTAACTCCTGGTCTCAAGAGATCCTCCTGATCAGCCTCTCAAGGAGCCAGGACTACAGGCACATACGAACATGCCTGGTTCATTTTTTATTTTTTGTAGAGATGGGGTCTCACTTACCTCAGTCTCCCAAAGTGCTGGGATTATGGGCATGAGCCACCATACCCAGCCACCAAAGCTTTGATTTATTAAAATGCTTTTGAAATGGATCTTGATTTATAGGGACCTAATCCACTTAAAAGTCACCTTCATTCATCCATTCATTCATTCAGTAGCTACCTCTTAGCACTTACAGGTGTCGGGAACATCACAGAATCCTCAGCCTATTTTTTTAGAAGGTGAAATTCAGAAGGTCTTTGTTGTATGTTTGCCTTAAAAAGATTTTCTCCATATATGTCAGGGATGTAACTGAAAATAACACAAGCAGCATACCTATAACAGAGGCCCACTGGCCACGAAACTACCATTTACCTTCTCCTTTGATTAAACATTATTCCCAGGTACTCAAATCTCAAGCCAGAATCACAAGTTCTATCCCAAGAACCAGGGCAAATCCAGCTCCGTTCTTCACACCCATCTCCACCCACCAGAAAAATAGCATGTCTGAACCCTAGCAAACCATTTCTAAATGACACAAGCTCTACCCTACACTTACAACCCTCTCAACTGCCAAGAAGAGAATGGATCCTTCTCTCAGACCGGTTTCATGCAATTAGAACTGCTCTAACTACCTATGCATGCCAATTACGGGCTTCATTTACAAAGCGCCTTGAATGTAGACGTGGTTTAGACACACCCTAACATCTATCCTCAGGCTGAGTTTTACCATACTTATGTTCCTACTACACGTATCTATCCTTAAAAAAATTCCCCGGCCTGGGCTTGGTGCCTGTGGCTCAACAAGCTAAGGCACCAGCACGTACACCTGAGCTGGCAGGTTCGAACCCAGCCCGGGGCTGCCCAACAACGTCGGCTGCAACCAAAAAAAAAAAAAAAAAGGGCTGGGCGTTGTGGCGGGCGCCTGTAGTCCCAGCTACTTGGGAGGCAGAGGCAGGAGACTCACTTGAGCCCAGGAGATGGAGGTTGCTGTGAGCTGTGATGCCACAGCACTCTATCCAGGGTGACAGCTTGAGGCTCTGTCTCAAAAAAAAAAAAAAAAAAAAATTCCCCGGCCTGGTATCCTAGGACTTTCTGACTATACAACAATGTGTTCTTGGTTTAGGGCAAGTCATTGAAGAGGTAAAAATACTGGTCACTAAGAAATGACATCATTCTCCTATAAAGCCACAAACTGACCAGGCATGTGGTAAAATATTTAAAGTGATAAAACACTAAAACTGGTTAAAGTGGTAGGGAGGGCTAATTTCTACGTTTAAGTTTCCTTTCTTTTAAACATAAAAAAATTTCTTACTAAAGCTAGGATGTAGTTACCTTCTCAAAGTCTCAGCCCCAAAGCCTCTCATAAGGATGAGAAATAGAAAAAAAATTTCTTACGAAAGCTAGGATGTAGTTACCTTCTCAAAGTCTCAGCCCCAAAGCCTGTCATAAGGATGAGAAATAGAAAAAAAAAATGAAAAGATAATCCAAACCATAAACCTTCTACTCAAGTTTGACTTTCAAGTATGTCATCTCATCACATTTGAATGTGTGTATATAGGTGGTATTCTGCAAATTCACTCCAAACAAGCCATATTTTAGGAACTAAGCTTAAAAGGAAGCTGAAGCTGAAAGGTATAGCTTTAGCTAAGCTTAACAATTTATTATAGCTCAGGCTAGAAATAAACTATTCTCAGACTAAGAGAAAATTTACACTATCTCAAACCTTGTTAGGAAACGTGGATTTGTCTGAGTGTTTCAGAGTGTTCCCGTCTTGCACCCAGGGTCAATAAAGGGAGTCTGAAGGTGAACAAAGGAAAGACATTGGTGAAAAAAACGCGGCTACATTTGAAGAGTTCGGTTTTATCTGGAGCAATTGAGAAATGGCTCCATTTTCCAAAAACTTCCAAAACTGTCAAGTATTACACACCAAAGGGACAAACTGTAAATCTAGCTTAGTTTATGAAATTCTACCAATGACACAGAGTTTGTGTTAAGCGCTTGTGTAGCTCCCTTGTACAGGTATTTATTCTCTGCACACTTTGACCTGTTGCTTCCAGCAGCTACTTGAATCATTCTTATTGCTCTGTAAACAGGAAAAAATTGCTAAGATAGAGAAATAAAGAAGACACACAGCTACAGCACTTCATGCCTTGCCTCGTACTCCATATGTATTGGTTAACTGATTGGAGTTGGAACCAAACAAAATGAAGGCCGAATATGTTCAAATCTAGCCAGGTGCTATCCCACTACTCTCAATGGATACTACCTGGACTCCACGGACTCCCCAGGGTTCTAATTGCTAAGAAAGGAGGCAAAACTAAGTCAGCATAACCAAAGAATCTGCATCATGCCCTCATTCATCATTCATGCATCCAAGTGGGTGGGTATCTCTTACATGTCAGGCACCACGCTGGGCGCCAAGAATACAATGGGCGAAAAACTATTCAAAGACCCCATCCTTCCAGAGCATGGTCTAGTGAGGGGCACGACCAAGTGCCATGGAAATAAACTGTAGAAGAAAGTGCTTCCAAGGAGAAGGAAGTAGAGTTATCCAAGTGTAGACTGGGGGAAGTGGGAAGATGGATCATAAAGACGTTTGCTTTGACCTAAGAGTAACTAGGCTTAAAGTCAGGGAAGAATAGAAGGAAAGAAGAGGGGCTAGAAGAGGGAAGATAGTTTCCTGCAGAAATAGCAGCATATGCAAAAGCCATATGCAAAAGACGCTGGGCCACAGGCAAAGCCACAAAGCAGCCTGTGCTACTGAAGATAGAAGGTCGGGGAATACGGTGGGGGGGACAGGACGGTGCAGGAGCGAAAGTGGGCAGTGGCCAGACCTGCAGCTTTGGTTAAGGAATTCATCTTAACATAATGAAGAAGAAATAAAACCAAAAGGCTTGCTGTGGCCTGGGACAAAGGGGACTGGATCCCAAAGCAGACAACCTGGACCTGAGTCCCAAGTGCCAGTCGAACCACTGACGGTGCCCAGCGTCCTTGGGCCCAATCTCCATCCCAGCACTGTGTCCACTAAAGACAGCAACACCCAGCTCATTGCACGTCTGTAAGGATGAACTAAATAATAGATAAGTGTGTGAAATTGCTTTGTAAAGATAAAGCATTCAGAAAATTAACAGCATTAGAAGATTACAGATTTTTTTAACTAAATGCTGGAACATAAATCATGATCTGCTTAAAACTGTTTTGTTCCTTTTAAAGGAGAAGATAAATTAAAAAACATATGCCCAAACCATTTAAAAGAGCACCCTAATACTTGAGCTTCACTGAAGGGAATGATATTCCTTAAAATTTAGAAGTCAACCTGCATTGTAACTTTACAGATGGCAGGCTTCTCAGGTGCTTACATGTTTCAACACACCAGAATCTTACACTCCAAGTAATCACCATGTAAACTTACTGAGAGAAAAAAATATCCTTGGCATAAATCCAGAATTGTTTATCAATTACCTTATGATATAGAGAGCTTAAAGAGCTAAACCAGACAGATTAAGAATCCTTATGTAAAATTGGGGTGATGCCTGCGGCTCAGTGAGTAGGGTGCCAGTCCCATATACCAAGCGTGGCCGGTTCGAACCTGACCCCGGCCAAAGTGCAACAAAAAAATAGCCGGGCGTTGTGGCAGGTGCCTGTAGTCCCAGCTACACAAGAGGCTAAGGCAAGAGAAAAACCTAAGCCCAAGAGCTGGAGGTTGCTGTGAGCTGTGACGCCACAGCACTCCACCAAGGGCGACAAAGTGAGACTCTGTCTCTAAAACAAAAAAGAATCTTTATATAAAATTAAACATAAATAAATTGAAGTGGTTCTCATAGTCTAAAGGCAATATTCTGAAGTCACACAATAAAGCATAAGGAAAAGAAGAATACTTGTGGTTCTTCAAGACAGATGAATGACTCTATTGTCTACTTGACTGTTGATAAATGCAGTTCTTGTTGCCAAAAAGTAGCAAAAAAGAAAAAAAATATTCCCACTGAAGGAATGGGCACAATGTAGGAGTATATGGCACACCTTTGGGAGAGACTCTACCTAACAAATTCAAATACTGTGATTGGGTTGTTTGTAATTTCACATTAACCTGAAATTAAAAAAGAAAAGAAAGAAAAAAGATAAAGACACAAAGGTGCTCTAAAACCTGTTAGTGTAAGTTTAGCTTATCTGTACAACTTCCCAATACCCTTATCTTTTCCTAAAAGGAAGATATTAAAGCAATCAAACTTAGTAAACCAAAAAACATAAAATAAAATTCATTTTAAAAGTATAACTTCCGGGTCATTTACAGTTACAATATGCTGCAGGAATCTTCAGAAATTATTTTTAAAATAAAATATTAAAATCCATTCTCATTAAAATAAAAAATGCATTCTCATACACAGCCCGGATGGATGGAATACATGTTTATAGATCACCTATCAAAACTGAATGCCTGTTAGTGATATTTTCGGAAATGAGTACCAACAGAAATATTGCAGGAGTTGAGTCTATTCTAAAGGTTATGCCTCACAAACACATTTCTATTTCAAATATTTATCAGATGAAATGTTATGTCTTTCAGTAATTTCTCCCTCAATGTAAAGAGGCATTTTGTAAAATAAGTGTCAGAATTTTTCATCATTTTTAAAATGTGAAACATGCATTACATGCCTAAAACTACTTTCTTTTCATCAGTCTGATTATAAAACAGCTACTCAGGAATTCCTGAAATACCTACAATTCTTTTTTATTCAATACCAGAAAACTCTGAGAAGCTTAATGAATTGGAGAAACATTACTCTCTATCAAGATGCTTCAAGACACCAGAGGAATTTCACCAGTCTCCTAACTTGGGCCTGTGTGTGTGTGTGTGTATGGGGTGGGGGTGAGAGGGGAGACAGTTAACACTTTATATGAGAAGTTAACTAAATACACTAAATGATTGTAAAGAATTCCTTCTAGAAGAACAACATAACTGAGAAACAAAGTGAGTCTTCAAAACAGTATAAAATTAATTTTCATTTTTCTTTACCTCTTTCAATGTCTTTTATCATTATATTTATATTTCAGAATATTACTGGCATACAAATGTTTTAGTTACATGAATTCCTTTGGCGTAATTCGAGTCAAAGTTATACAAGTGTGCCCACCACCTAGATAGAGTGCATTGTGCTCATTGGGTGTGAATTACCCCTCCCTTTTTCGCCCCCGCCCACCTGCTTATGTTCCATTGAGTTTTACTACCAAATGTGCGCTTGGGCACTGATCAATTAGTTCTAACTTAATAATAGGTACATGTGGCGTTTGTTTTTCCATTCTTGCAATACTTTGCTTAGAAAAATGATCTCCAGTTCTATCCAGGTTGTTACAAAAGGTTATTAGTTCACTGGGCACAGTAGCTCACGGCTGTAATCCCAGCGCTTGGGAGGTCGAGGCGGGTGGATTGCCTGAGCTCACAGGTTCGAGATCACACTGAATACGAGACCTTGTCTCTAAAAATAGTCAGGTGTTGTGGCAGGTGCCTATAGTCCCAGCTACTCGGGAGGCTGAGGTAAGAGAAATACTTTAAGCCCAAGAGTTTCATGTTCCTGTGAGCTATGATGCCACTGCACTCTACCAAGGGCAACAAAGTGAGACTTCATCTCAAAAAAAAAAGTTATCTTTTTATGGCTGAGTAGTACTCCATGATCTATATGTACCACATTTTATTAATCCACTCCTGTCTAAAAGAGCACTTGGGTTGCTTCCACAGCTTTGCAATCATGAACTGTGGTGCAATAAACATTCAAATACATGTGTCTTTTTGATAAAATGACTCTTTTCCCTTTTGATTGCTATACCAAATGGTAGGTGTACTTTAAGTTCTTTCAGGCATCTCCATATGACTTTCCATAGAGGCTGTACTAGTTTGCAGTCCCACCAACAGCATGTAAGTGTTCCTTTCTCTCCATATCCACACAGCCTCCATTACGGGGGACTTTTTGGTAAGTGTCACACTTCACTGTGGTTTTGATTTGCATTTCCCCAATGATTAGAGACAGTGAACATTTTTTTCACATGTTTATTGGCCATGTCTATCTTTTTGTGAAAAGCTTCTGTTCATGTCTTTTGCTCACATTTTCGGGAGTTGTCTGCTTTTTCTCTTGCTGATTTTGAGTTCTCTATAGATTCCGGTTATCATCCCTTTATCAGATGTATGGCATGCAAATATTTTCTCCCATTCTGTAGGCTGTCTCTTAACTTCACTGTTTCCTCGGCTGTGCAGAAGCTTTTAAATTCAATCAGGTCTTATTCGAAAACATTTTTTGTTGCAATTACCTTTAGGATCTTCATCATAAATTCTTTGCTTACACCAGTGGTTTTCAACCTGTGGGTCGCAACCCGTTTTTAACAAAGAAAATATATTGCGGCATTAGGAAGGTTGAGAACCACTGGCCTAGACCAATGTCTATAGAGTCTTTCCAACATTTTCTTCCAAAATTCTTGTGGTCTGTGCCTTATTTAAGTCTGTTACCCACCATGACTTACTGTTTTGTGAGGGGTGAGAAGTGTGGATCCCATTTCTGTGTTCTACATGTGGCTATCCGATTTTCCCAGCACCATTTACTGAATAGGGATTCTTTTCCCCAGTGTATGTTATTACCTGTTTGCTTTGTCAAAGATCAGATGGCAATGGAGGACGGTTTTATATCTGAGTTTTCTAGCATGATCCACTGGCCTTTGTCTCTCTTCTTATACCAGCACCATGCTGTTTTAGTTACTTGACTCCAGTGGCTCTCAACCTTCCTAATGCCACGACCCTTTAATACAGTTCCTCGTGTGGCGGTGACCCCCAACCATAAAATTATTTTCATTGCTACATCATAACTGTAATTTTGCTACTGTTATGAATCGTGATGGGATTATCTTAGAGATTTAATTACCCCAAAGGGGTCACGACCCATAGGTTGAGAACCGCTTTTCTATCCTTTTAGTATTTTAAATATATGCTATAAGTCAGTGACAAAAATCTAAAAACTCCTTTGTCCCCTGCAGTCCTGAATACAAAGGTAGCCTGAAAGTTGATCTATTTAAAAATTTTGTTGAAAGTAAAATTTAGGACTCTACAATGGTACTGAATCAGAGCAAATTCACATCACACATTAAATGTATTGAATGGATAGATATTTTTGAAAAGCAAAGCGTAAACTGATTTTTATGTTAAAAGACTATGCATCCTGATATAATCTTTTTCTTTAGAGGTTGAACAGAATTCAGCCAAATACACAGTAACAACACACACCATTTACTTCTCTCTCCACTTTGAAACCCACAATTGCCAAGATCAATAATACGGGATACAACTCAAGAACTTTAATATATCAAAACAAAGAAGGTAAAGAAGTCCCTCAGGATCTCTGGATAGAATATAGTTCCAAGATGAAGCTCAAAGCAAAAACAAGCTATGGTTTTATATTGAATAGTAGAACCTGTATTTCATTCCTTATTTCACCTGGAGGCTGAGATGTTAACTCAAATAAGATCTGGCTAAAGTAGGGGTTCTGGCCAAGCCTAGTGAGTGAAGAGCAAACTCCAATCAGAGGTGAGACAAATCTACACCACTGTGTTTGTTCCTGCTTCCGTGGCAGAATGATGTGATTTGTTTGCTGGAGATGTTCAAGTTCAAGCTGTCCAGGGAGGCAGCATGAGCTGGCACCTCCCCTGCCAATAGAGTCCCTGACTTATAGTACACATAACCTGCCCCCCGTAGCAGACAGGTTGGCCTTGTGTAAGGAAAAGGAAGGAGGAAGAGAAGAAAAGATTAAAAGAAAGATGGAGAGTATCTGAGAAAAATCTATTCCAAGAAACAGGAAACGGGCACAAGCGGACTGGGCTCCCACCCAGTTTCTTGGGGAAGCCGAGAAAGTCTCGGGATACTGAGGTCTGCCAAACACACTGTAGTAAGGTCTCTTTTTTGGTTTATCGCCTCCACAGACCCAGAAAATGACCTGCCTTTTCTCACAAATGATTAAATTCATTCACCTGAAAAGCCCATTATAACCCAGCATTAACCACCTTGAAACTAGCTTGCAACTGGTGAAGAGAAGCATAAGCGGTTAGAAGGACTGCGGAGCAAGATGGCTTATTCCTGGTCCCACAAGCCTGATGACCTGGGGCAAAGTTCCCGAACTGCCCTGCGGTTTGTGCTTCCTGGCCTGTAAACTTAGACTAGAGGCAGTATACTTGCCTCACAGGCTTGCCATCCCCTGAGGCAGTATATGGGTGACAGTCACTAATCATTATTTACTGAGGAATGGTTGGTCTTAAACTGTCCTGTCAAAGAATAAGTAGGTTCTGATCAGGAAAACATAACCATGGACAGATTTTCCCTCAGTCCCTTTTTGGTGGGCGAGAAGTGAGTGAGAATGGCGCTGGTAGGAGGCTGTGATGCCGCCTATGAAAAGGGCAGATGGGTGACTCTCACCTACACCAACCTGCCTAGGCTAAGTGTGGGCCAAAGAAATCCTGTCCGTAGTAACAACGTTTAAGCCAGGTGGGGCTTCCTGGGACAGCCACCTGCTAATCTGGTAGCCTTGCTTGCCCACAAGGACTTGAATGAACACTTCTGACTGAGCAGGGGGCAAGCTCCAAGTCTCCGGCAACAGTAACTTATGAGCTGGGGGCACCTGAAATCTGGCCAGACCGATGATCATAGAGACTACAGGAGCTGGGAATACCCAACCTAGATAAAAGATCAGGACACCCCTCAGCAGGGAGCAATTTGATTTGTCACCCCAGGTGACAAAGACCTACACATCAGGCCCCCTGAGGGCGCCTGATGCTGGTGAGCGATCAACTGTCGGGACTTATCAGATGATCGAAAAATCACCACAGGAAACTTGAAATGGGCACCACTGAAGGTGGTTTGTTTGCCAAAATCCAGAGACCCCCATTCTACATGAGACAGAACTTCATAGAACATCCTATGCCAAACACTTGTTATTTTCTAATAACATGTGCCTAGAGAACAGAGGTTAGGCACCTTGTTTTGGGCGGCCTTGCTATCATTTCCCCCAGGTTCTGGGGGTCTGTGTGCTGGATGGGAACCAGCTCAAGTCAATGGACTCACTGAGAAGTATCAGAACTCCCTGTTGCATAGGCACCTCTGACAGGGTTGAGTCAGCAGTGGTAACATCGACAGTCATTACACTTTGCAGTGGAAGCCGTCTACCTCCGGGAAGGCCCGCCAGCACTCTCTGTCAAATGCATGGATTGTACAGGTTGAGTGTCCCTTACCCAAAATGTGTTGAGACCAGAAGTGTTTGGATTTGGGAATATTTATATTATTCTTACCAGTTGAGCATCTCAAATCCAAAAATCCAAGATCCACAAAGTCTCCAATGAGCATTTCCTTTGAAAGTGATGTTGGCACTCAAAAATTTCAAATTGTAGAGTATTTTGGATTTCTGATTTTAGGATTTGATATGTCCAACCTCTAATTGTATTCTACTCAGAATTCTAGAGAGATACACTGAAACAACCATCCTGTTTTTCCTTTTTATTTTAATTTTTACATTTTATATCATACTTATTTGTAAACATGAGATATTTGACAAATTTTTGAGTTCCCATTTTCAAAAGAGATCCCAGATAGAGATTCGAGCCTATCTAATGATGGCTGTTTGGGGAAGCACTATTTACTACTAGGGAGACACTAAAATTCCAAGTTTAAAATTGTAAACCTAGAAGAAAGAGTGGTCTGAAGGGTGAGCTAGATTTCAGGTTCAACATTCAAAACTGATGAATTAGGAAGGTTATTCTAACGATTCTTTCAGCTAGAAGAGCATATTGTCACTATATTGTAAATTTCTTGACTCCGATTCACAATAAGGAAGGGTCAGGCACTGTGGCTCATCTCTGTAATCCCAGAGCTTTGAGAGGCTGAGGAAAGAGGATCACTTGAAGTCAGGCATTTGACACCAGCCTGTGCTACCTAGAGAGACACCATCTCCACAAATTAAAAAAAAAAAAAAAATTAAATAAGGAAATAATTTTTATTTGTTTTAAATGTGATCATTCAAAAAAATAATTATTCAATTAAAAAACCAAATTCAATCATAAATACTTACTGAGTCCCTAAAGAAAGGCATTTGGAGGTATATAAACATACAAGCTATTTCGCCTACCCTCAGAAGAGACACTGATAAAAAGTCTTTTAAAACCACATTTTCACCGATCAGAAGTATCACAATAAGAGCCAGATAAAGTTACTCTAGACAAAGAGAAACACGAGGTCCATTAATAAACATCCCCCAAATTATTGGTGGCAAGTAGTCTCCTAAGTGAGGGGTAATTGATTCTGTGAACTTCATTAGTGGTTCATGGTATCAGTTTTGCTAGGACCAAAGTTTCCCCTTTCTTGACAGCTCAGAGGCCTCTCATTTCTAATAAAACAGCTCAGTTTGCAGATGGACAGTTCTCAAAGATAAACACTTCAGTTCCCATTTTCAGGGTCATCATCATAACATCATTTCTCATCCTCTTCCCATCCCGCACCTACAAGGGCGCCTCAAAGCCACTGGGCTGCTCAGGGGTCTGTAATTCAAGGGTAGAAAATACAAAGAACAAAGCTTATTTGTTTATTTTCTCCAAGCCAAGGCCTCTGGTTGGGGAAGGAAATACAAAGGATTAAAAATAGCAAAGGTGAGAAACACCTAAAATTGTTTTTAAATAACACAATATCATGATCTCCTCACTCTTCCTGAAGAACAAGGTGTCTTGATTTCAGTACAAGTGTTCTAGTAGAAATCCAGTTTTCAGTCTCCTGTACTCAGACCACCCAAGAAATATTTCTGACAGCTGTAATTTGCTATACGAGAGATAAAGTGTGCATGGGCACACTGGAGTCCAACTCACTGGAACACAGTGGTAAGAGGGAACTTCACACAACACACTAGTACAGTGCACCAAATACGGCCTCTACTCCCCATGCACACTGCTTCCTAGGATGCTCCAGGGAGTTCTGTCTCACGCAGTACTGGGGTCAGAGCCTTTTCACTGCTGTGGTCCTACTCACCACCAACACTGGCATCAAGTCGGTGAAGAGCACAGCCCTCAGTCCTCCAAATTCCTTGTTCCACGTTTACTGCAAAGCAGATTCTCAATGTTAAAACTGGGAGTTTAAAAGAAAGCCAGACTAGGAATTTCATGGTCCATTTCTAGTCATAGTTATTTCTAGAAGCCCCTCGCCCATCACTAAGATTTGTGACCCCACAAGAAGAGACAAAAGAGGCACTGAAGTGATGGACTAAAATGTAGGTCAAAAACAAGTTAAAAAGGGTGGCTCCTTGCTGTCTCCAGTCTGAAGATCGCCTGAAAATGAGAAGAATCCCTTTGTCAAGATGAATCAGATCACATCTGCAGCAAAAAGCATGTATGATCCTTAGAATTTTCTTCCCCCTTGATTCTTCATGTTTGGGGATACACTTAATAAATACTAATAACGGGTATTTCAACTACCTTTATTATTTATCATTACTTTTGTTGTTGAAACAAAGAAACATCCATAAAAGCTGCATAAAGGAGTTAAAAAAAATCATCAAACCAGGACTCATACCAAGTCAGCCCAGACATTAAGACAAAAAAAGCTTCTTTGAAACCCAGACTCTACATTTTTGCCTAAGAGCCAGACCTATCCTGTATCAGCAGACAAAAACCTACACTCCCAGGTACACCCAGACATAGTTTATTTCAGATAACTTTTATAAAGGGCCCAGACTGTGATGAGACAAATGTACACAGACCCTGTCAGCCAGGCACGTGAAGCCTCCCACCTACCAATTCCTGCTGATTTATTCCATAAATAGCCTGTTGGGGAGCGTTGGTGGGGAGGTGGTCCCCAAGTTTATGGGTGAGCTTGAGTCATAATTAGGCCTTCTAGATTCAAGTTTATGGACTGTGACTCACACTAAGTGGAGAAGTGGAGCTATAGAAGTCTGTTATAGCATGAGCTAATGAACCAGATTTTGACATGTATTACCAAGGCATAAGATGCACGTAGACCTTTCAACAGGGGGTAAACACTACCACCAAAACATCGTCAACTCGCATCTTTAAAACACAGTAGTGATAATTTTAAGATAGCCCGAATCTTCTCCCTCGACTTAGGTATAAGACCCTTCAATCTGACACACAGAGATTTTGCAAGTCAACTGGCCATTTAGAATGGCTCATCTTCATTCTAGCACTTGGCTTTTTAAAAATTGTCATAGCCGGTCAGTTTCTTGTGAATTTCCTAGGCCTGAATTCCATGGATGGACTGTGTCCATTCATTGATACACTCATTCACCTTGCCCCTGGTGGAAGGGACTGTATTCATTTGTTTCCTGGCCACAGAACCCATACACCTATATATACCCTGAGGCTAGAGGCCTAGAGGAGGAGACGGGGAAAGACCACGAGAGGAACGGAGAGAGCATCTCTCTCCCCACTTGAAATCTCTCCCTCTACCAGGAGCTTAGGTGTTTTCTGTATTCTTTTCTGTAAATCAATTCTGTCTTACCATGGAGGGTGGTGGGGGAAATAATGTAATGAAGAATAATAAAATACATATATTTAAAAAAAAAAAAAAAAGAAAGAAATATTAGACTTAAACCTGACCCTAGAACAAATGGACTTTACAGACCTCTACAGAACATTTCACCCTACTAAAACTGAATATACATTCTTCTCATCAGCCAACGGGTCATCCTTCAAAATAGATCATATCCTAGGACACAAGTATAACCTCAGCAAATTTAAAACTATAGAAATTATTCCTTATATCTTCTCAGATCACCATGGAATAAAAGTTGAACTCAACAACAACATGAATTTTCATACTCAAACAAAATTATGGAAGCTAAATAATCTTAGGCTGAATGATAGGTGGGTCAATGATGAGATTAAGAAGGAAATCACCAAATTTTTGGAACAAAATGATAATGAAGACACAAATTATCAAAACCTGTATAGGCAAAGGCAGTCAGTCCTAAGAGGGAAATGTACAGCCTTGGAAGCCTTTATAAAGAAAACAGAAAAAGAGGAAGCCAATAACTTACCAGACCATCTCAAGCAACTGGAAAAGGAAGAGCATTATAATCCCAAACCCAGCAGAAGAAAAGAAATAACCAAAATTAAGGCAGAATTAAATGAAATTGAAAACAAAAGAATCATTCAGAAGATCAACAAAACAAAAAGTTGGTTTTTTGAAAAGATTAACAAAATCAATAAACTTCTGGCCAACCTAACCAGAAATAGAAACATAAAATCTCTAATATCATCTATCAAAACTGATAAATAAGAAATAACAACAGACACTTCAGAAATTAAAAATAATCCTCACTGATTACTACAAAAATCTCTATTCTCAGAAATATGAAAATCTGAAGGAAATGGGCCAATACCTGGAAGCATGCCACCTTCCTAGACTTAACCAGAAAGAATTAGAAATCTTGAATAGACCTATATCAACCACTGAAATAGCATCAAAAATACGAAATCTCCCTAAAAAGAAAAGTCCAGGACCAGATGGCTTCACATCTGAATTCTAGTTCCTTTCAAGAGGAAGTAGTACCTATATTATACAATGTTTTCCAAAGCATAGAAAAAGATGGAATACTTCCCAACACATTCTATGAAGCAAATATCACTCTGATACCCAAACCAGGAAAGGATCCAACAAAGAAAGAAAATTATAGACCAATATCATTAATGAATATCAAAGCAAGAATATTCAATAAGATCCTAGCAAACAGAATCAAAACAACACATCAAAAAAATTATACACCTTGATCAAGTTAGTTTCATTCCAGGGTTACAGGGTTGGTTTAACATACGCAAATCTATAAATATAATACATCACATCCATAAAATAAAAAACAAAGACCATATGATTCTATCAATTGGCACAGAAAAAGCCTTTGATAATATCCAGCATCCTTTCATGATCAGAATTCTTAAGAAAACAGGCATAGAAGGGACATTTCTTAAACTGATAGAGGCCATCTACAGCAAACCCACAGCCAATATCATATTGAATGGTGTAAAATTGAAAACATTTCCACTCAGATCAAGAATGAGGCAAGGATGCCCACTGTCTCCACTGCTATTCAACATAGTAATGGAAGTCCTAGCCATTGAAATCAGGCAAGAGAAGGCAATCAAGGGAATCCAGATAGGGTCAGAGGAGATCAAACATTCACTCTTCATTGATGATATGATCCTATACCTGGAAAATCCCAAGGACTCAACTTCAAAACTCTTAGAATTGATCAAGGAATACAGCAGCATCTCAGGATACAAAATCAATACTTACAAGTCAGTCGCTTTTATATACGACAACAATAGTCAAGCTGAAAAAACAATCAAGGACTCTATTCCTTTTACAAGAGTGCCAAAGAAGATGAAATATCTGGGAATTTACCTAACAAAGGATGTGAAAGACCTCCATAAGGAGAACTATGAAACTCTGAGAAAACAAATAGCTAAAGATGTTAACAAATGGAAAAACATACCATGCTCATGGCTAGGAAGAATCAACATTGTTAAAATGTCCATACTACCCAAAGCAATCTACAGATTTAATGCAATCACTATTAAAGCACCATTGACATACTTTAAAGAACTTGAAAAAATAGTGCTTTGTCTTATATGGAATCAGAAAAAAAACCTCGAATAGCAAATACATTATTCAGAAATAAGAACAAATCAGGAGGTATCACATTACCAGACTTCAGGCTATACTATAAATCTATAGTGATCAAAACAGCATGGTACTGGCACAAAAATAGAGCAGTAGATTTATGAAACAGAATAGAGAACCAAGAAATGAACCCAGCTACTTATCATCATTTGATCTTCAACAAGCCTTTCAACAATATTCAGTAGGGGAAAGACTCCCTATTTAACAAATGGTCCTGGGTTAACTGACTGGCAACCAATAGAAGACTGAAACTGGACCCTCACATTTCACCATTAACAAAAATTGATTCTCACTGGATAAAAGATTTAAACTTAAGACATAAAATGATAAAAAATACTAGAAGAGGCGTGGCGCCTGTGGCTCAA
>CAUYRH010100950.1:0-26848 GCA_963574655.1 Perodicticus potto
GGGTACTGGTGAAACTTATTAAATGTAGAGTATCAATGTCTTTATATAGTGATTAAGAAAATGCCATGAAGGCTATCTCTCACAGTACGATCAAAATGTTTCTGATTGTATGTGAAGCACATTCTGCCCTATGATTGCACCAATGTACACAATTATGATTTAATAAAACTATTAAAAAAAAGTCATCTTTGCATATATACAAACACACCTTATTGCTCTGGTCTATAGTAAACAAATTGATTTTTCCATCCAACTAGCAGCAAAATAACTTTTCTTCAAGTTCAACAAAGCCATAAAGACTAACCGTTTTTGCTGGAGCTGCAAGATTTTCCATTTCTTCGTGGGTCACCCAAACGTTGCCTGAAGGCTAGTGAGGAGGCCCAGAGGGAAGCAGTGGGATCCGCGGGAGGGCAGCAGTGGTAAAGAAGAAAGCGGCACCTGTGTAAGTTAACAGCATCACAGCAGCCCCACACGCCCTGGCCTCTACAGTATCCTGCATAAGTTAACAGCATCACAGCAGCCCCACACGCCCTGGCCTCTACAGTATGAGTGAAAGAGAGAGAGAGAGCGTGGCTGGTCTGCTCGGAGTCCCTCGTTTCTTCTACTCAAAAAGATTAAATAGAAAGAGGCTCATTGGGATGGGGGTGTGTGTCGATTTCAAATAGTACTTCCATAATTTATGAATCAGAAAAGGGCATGATCAGTATTTGCATTTCCAAAGTACGTGGCTATCAGATCCCATTGTGTAATAGATGAAGAACTAAGTAAATGTGATCTGTAGACAAATGTTATTTTATTGTTTTCTTCAGAAAATGATGATGGCATATGCATTTTGTTGCATTAATACAAAGGTTTCTTTCACATATTTTGGTTCTTCAACATCCTTGGAGGAGAAAATTGGTTGTCAATACAAAGCCGAAAACCCTCTAACAACCTGTCTGGAAACCAGCATCAGCTTTTCCCTAATAATGTCTTCCTTTTGCAATTCAGTAAATATGTTATATTGCTATATTCCTTATAAACAAAAAAGAAGTGAAATGCTATTTTTTATTTATTAAGGCTATTTTTCAACCTTATGAAAACTGTCAAATCATAAAACATAGATTACAGCATGGAATTTACAGCCTATGTATGTATCACTTGGTTTTTGTTTTGGGAAGGGCTCAGTTTAAAGAATTGGAAGTAGCAAAATTGTTACCCAAATATTATAAAACATCATCATAATTCACTTTGGCCTTTGTCTACCATTATCATTATTAGCTTTATTGACTTTCCCTGCATTATAGTGTAATGTAACGTAATTTAAAAGGTAATTACGTATAAACTAACCTGATGGATGTAATTTGATATAAGTGAAATTGTGTTTGTATATATGTATATGTGTGTATGTGTGTTTATATATATATGTGTGTAAGCCATGTACCACATTTTGCTGTTTTTGGTCAATGATGGGCTGCATATATAATAATCTTATGGTCCCGTAAGATCATAATGGAGCTGAAAATTTCCTAGGACCTAGTGACGTTGTAGTGCTATAGGGAAATGCATTACTCCCTTGTTTGTTGTGGTGTGGGTGTGAACAAACCTACTGCCCTACAAGCCACACGAAAGTATAGGACATGCACTTATGTACAATCCATAACACTTAACATTGATAATAAATGACTACATGCCTGGTTTATATATTTATTACAATGTACTTTTCTCATTATTTTACAGTGCACGCCTTTGACTTAAAACAAAAAACATTAAGTCTAACGGGACCTCAACCAAGTCCAGAAGAAGGCCTGGTTGTCACAGGACATGGCAGCTCCCTGTGTGTGACGGTCCCTGAACACCACCCGTGCGACCAGATGTGAGGTGGAAAACAGTGACGTTCATGATCCTGGCCTCGTGTGGGCTAATGGGTGTGTTTGTGTGCTAGCTGTTAACAAAAAAAGTTCAAAAAGTAAAAAACCAAGAAGGAGAAAAATGGCTATAGAATAACAATATAAAGAAGGAAGGTATTTTTGTACAGCTATATAATGAGTTTGTGTGTTAAGCTAAGTGTTATTACAAAAGAGCCAAAATTTGAAAAATTAGACATTTATAATGTAATGAAGTTGCAGCAAGCTAAGGCTAATTTATTTTTGAAGAAAATATATTTTTTAAATTTCCTCGTAGCCTACGTGTATGGTGTTTGTGAAGTCTGTCTATATCACGTGTACAGTGGTGGCCGTGGCCTTCAAGCTCACTCACCGACTCGCCCAGAACAATTTCCAGTCCTGCCAGCTCCATTCACACGTGTCCCTCTTTTGTTTACATGCTGTATTTTTACTGTACATTTCCTATGTTTAGACATGTTTACGTACACATATGCCATTGTGTTATAATTTCCTACAGTACTCAGTACAATAACGTGCTGTACAAGTTTGTATCTGGGAGTATCAGGCTACCCCACATACCCTGGTTGTGCAGTCAGCTCTCACGTGGGTTTGTAAATCATCCCACTTTTCTCAGAACATAGCCCTGTCATTAAGCAACAGATTACTAAGGGAGTTGGCTAGTAAAGATTAATAATTATGAATAAATCATATAGGCATAAAAAATCCAAGAGATAGACATCAAATATTTGTATGATTCTCATATGTCTGCCACTTTGAGTATAGACAAATTTTGTTTTATATAATATAGTTTAAGTTAATTAAAAATACATCTTTACTCCCAGCTTCTAAGAATAGAGCTCTTTATTCACAGAAACTTGCAAATGAATATACAAAACATTCAATTGCTTGGGGGAAATTGTTTTTGTTGACTTTGTGAAGAGTGTCCTATGTTAAAAGCTCCTCGCGCTCATCCGTCACATTTCTTTTACACACATTGATTGCAGTGCTTTGCCTGCGCAGCTGTACTGTTTGTGCAAAGTGAGTTTCCCTGATGATTACCTGAAGCCAAATTATGTAAGCCAATCTTAAATAACTTAAAATTGCAGGATAGTGTGAAATCAATTCTATAATCATTTCTGTAGCTTTTATTTGAAGTCTGAATCTAAATAATGAAGATCTATATCCATGTACAAGATACCACCAGTATTGTCTCATGTGGGAATAGACACTTGCCTAAGATCTTTCCAAGGTTATATTTAAGTCTGTTTGCCAGACTGACAGGTTTGGGGATTGGGAAGATGCTGGAAGGTACAGTTTTATCTGTGTCTTTCCCTGCAAAATGCCTTCAGTATGACTCATGAGGAGCTCTGCCTGCCCTAGAATCTGTAAAGCCATCCACAAAATAGCTTCCACACAACCCACATCAAGCGGACATTGGTTGAGGCCTTAACAAGTTTATTTTACAAGCAAACTCATGTGAGGTCAATTATTTAATCAGATTGCTTTCTTGCCACTGCCAGTTTAAGGGAACTTTCATCTGGGTAAATCTTGAAAGAAGAATTTAAAGTGCAAGTGTGTCAGAGAAGGGCATCCCTAAGAAAATCACCCGAGGACCATCCATCAGGGGACAGAGGACACCAGTGCCTTGGGACCACAGATAAAGAGAGTGCAAAACGTGGGGTGGACAAATATAAAGGACAAAATCAGATGACCTGGTTGCGACCCTCTGCAAGCCCAGAAAAACCTTGTCACGGTCTCGGCCATCTGTGCTGCAACCTCTCCAAAACGTCTGACCCTGAAAATGCAAACCGGTACTTGCTCTTTGTGGCTAATGTTACCTGACTCTCATAGGTAACTTGTAAAATTTTGATTATAAAAAAAAAATCTCAATTGTAATTACCAAATTATAATCAGGAAGCTTGAGTAATAGCAATGCCTCTTTTCAATAACTCCCTAGGACATTCCCCTTCAATTTCACATTCTACACTCCTTAAGGGGAATTAAAACTACATGCTCCATATTAGAAAAGGAATTCCAAAAAGTTTATATTGTGATATAATGTGTTCTAATACATGGCTGGGACTAGGATGAGGAAAGCTAAGTCCCAAAAGGCTACACTTAAGGAAGCACTGGTTTTCAGATTCCTGCAAGTGCATGCTCAGTACTTGACAATGAGCGCCTCCTTAAGTTTTGTGCTTGGGATGCCCTTGCTAGCCTCCTCTTAGTTCAAATAGAATAAGATATTTAAAATGTATGACCAACTGAAAACTGAGGAAAAGATCTCTAAAGGATATTAGTAATTAAAACACTTAACTAATTAAATCATTCCGGAAAGAGTTTTGGAAGAAAAATAAATATTAAAAAGAACATAATAAATAATGCATGAAAATTAATCGGGGGAAAATAATTAGTTCTCTTGCTGTCAAAGATACAGGACTTGTAAATCAGCCAGATGTCAGAGTAATCTACATTTTTACCTAGTCAAAGTAATTTTAGTTACTATTATACCTAGGCCATTTTGAAGCGTTTTTTAAATAATTGAATTAAAAAATAGTAACTTGAAATTTACTTTCACATTCTCTGGTCCAGATCTCTATTTCTCTTCTATCTGAATTTTCATGTCTCATTGTAAGAGAAATAATTCTCATTATAGTAGAGAATATAGTATGGTATTTATAAAATTACACCTCACCTTCTTGTTGAGAAGGTGAACATTGGTAATAATGTTGAGGTTTATGAGGTATGTAATCATGAAAAGAGAAAGCAGAATATGCTAAAAGAATGCTATATAAAAGAAGAAAAACCTATAGGTCGCAAGAAGAGAAGAAGGAGAATGTATTCCTACTTGTTAGAAGCACAGCCTCAGGTCAAAACCACATGGAAGTGTAACCTTAGATGTATCACTTTATTCTCCTACCCTAGTTTTCGCCATCTGTGAAACAGATATAACAAAAATACCTAATACGGTGGTTTTTAAACTGGTGTGCTGTGAGAAGATCTTACGTGGGCCATGAAATGTTTAAAGATCGTTAGTTAAATTATTTTCCAAAGAAGTTCAAAGCACAGTAAGTATATATATATATTTTGATCAACATAATTTGAGTGTGCCACAGAAGTTTATCTATAGGTTCAAATGTGATGTGAGATAAAAAGGTGGAAAACACTGACCTCTTGGTCTGATTGGGAGGCCTCAGTGATTCATTTCAGGTAAGACACCTAGAATGATCCTGGTAATAAGGACCCGGATGGTGTTAGCAACTACTTTTATTTTATTTGACATTCTATTAAGTCACTTCTGCTCAGGAAAATCTTTAATCTAATCAAAATGCTTTATTTGCCCCGTACTCTGTGCGGACTAATGCCTGTTCTGGGTCTCACACTTCTGCTAAAATTTGTTGAATAACATGGTTACGCATGATGTTGTTTTTTTAACACCCTATTTATTTCCATTGTGTGTTTTTTCTAAATGTGATTAGGCAATTTAAATAAATAATACATAAAGCAAAAATTAAAGAAACATGGCTCACATAGGAACACTGAGTTGGATTATCCAGAGGAATCAGATAAAAGCCAATCATAAAACCCACTATCAATGAAACAGAATTCTGACAAAGTCTGGAGAAGAAATTGTAAATGTCTAGGATTCTTCACTCAAATGGCTTTTCCAGATATCTTTAAGTCATGATTTTAAAAAGAAATCCAAACTAAGAACATTGAAGATGTTTTATGAGTGATGTTATCAAAGAAGGATAATGTGGAACTCTAGCTATAGGAAACATCTAAAAAAAAAAGTGCTAGGTGCTTCATCTAAATGTTCAAATGCCTGAATATTTGTACATTTTCACCTATGTTAAACTATTTTAAGAATGTACTTAATCTTAATAAATTTCTTCTTTGACCATATTTCAATTAATGGACATCTCCATTTCTCCCCTACTATGTAAGAGGTTTCTATAATAATAATAACTTGGGAAAAAGAAATAGAAAGCTGGAAGATTAGGGCTGGCCTGACGAAGAAAATGAATGTGACTTTTAGATTTTTCTTTTGCTGGTCTAGTACCAGCAAAAGAAGAAGAGTGCAGAGGAAAGGAGTTAGAATCAGATAGTCCTTAGTGTAAAAAAAAAAAAAAAAGCTAATGTAACGTCTTTTTCTCTTGAGTACTTTAGTCAATGAAAAAATTCACCTGGCTAAGGAACCCAAACATTAATGTGCAAAAAATTGGTATTATCTGAGCAAATTTCATTGTTCTAGGAAATAAAACATTGCTTAGAAACATTGCATTTGGGCCAGCACAGAGGCTGACGCCTGTAATCTTAGCATTTCGGGAGGCCCAGGATTGCTTGAGGCCAGAAGTTTGAGACTAGATGGAATTAGAGCAAGTCCATGTCTCTACCAAAAATAAAGAAATGAGCTGTGCATGCTGCCTATAGTCTCAGCTACTCAGGAGGCTGAGGCAGGAGGATTGTGTGAGTCTCCGGTGTTTGAGGCTGCAGTGAGCTATGATGACACTAGTGCACTCTACGTTAGATGGCAGAGGGAGACCTTACCTTCAAGCCAAAACAAAACAAAAAAATTGTATATTAGGTTACAACTTTAAATTTAAGATGTGTTTATCTTCACTTTATGTAGTGATTTATTAATATAAATTTTTGTGAAATATTTGTTTTGCAAAGTAAATCATATTACAGATATATTAAAAATGAGTAAATGTTTCTATGTTGATGGAATAAAAGGAAGAAACATTTAGTAGATCATTTTTAAAGCAACAGAGATACAACTTAACTTGACTCTGATTGAACTTGCATCAGCATTTGACCAAAGGTATGTATGTATGATATGGGAATAAAGAGTTTTTATATGTTGGCATAAAGATAAATATTTCTATAATTCTATAGAAAACTTTTTAAAAGTTATGAAAAGGTAACTAAGTACTAAATCATAAGAATATATTTTTAACATTGCTAGTAATTTTTAAAATATAAATTTAAGCAATGAGCATTGTTGACAGAGGGAAGAAACACAAGTTTTTGTGGTAATTAAGGTTCAAAAATATTAAGAATATGAATACCCAAAGCATCACGAGAATGGAGAAGCAAGAATCCACTCAATTCTCATTTGAGGACAGCTGATGACCTAGTACACAATGGGGGTGGGGGAAGGGAAGAGCAGAGAGAGGGCAGGAGGGAGGGGGTGGGGGAAGGGAAGAGCAGAGAGAGGGCAGGAGGGAGGGGGTGAGGGAAGGGGAGAGCAGAGAGAGGGCAGGAGGGAGGGGGTGAGGGAAGGGGAGAGCAGAGAGAGGGCAGGAGGGAGGGGGTGAGGGTGAGTGACTATGTGACACACCTTTTGGGGGCAGGACACGATTATAAGAGGGACTTTACCTAATAAATGTAATCAATATAACCTGGTTCTTTGTACCCTCAATGAATCCCCAACAGTTAAAAAAAAAAAAAAAAAAAGCACATTAAAGGATCAATTAAAAAAAAAGAATATGAATGCCCTATACACAAGATAACAATGGAAATAACCACAGTGTATGCAACAATATAACTATTTTACACTCAATAAAAATTGTTTAAATAAGCAATGTATCCATTAATAGAGATTTAGTTAAAAAAATTATGACACTTTCAAAAGGAAGCATGCAGCAATTAAGAGTACTATTGCAATTGCGTATTCACTAAAATGAAAGAATGCTCATGCTGTGTTACTAAGTTTCAAAAACATATACTAAATAATATATTTTGTGAATTAATCCCCCATTATTAAAAGATAAAAAGACTGGGAAGGTCTCTATCAAAATATTAACAGCAAAAATTAACATTATCTCTGTGACTCATTTTAATTTTTTATTGTTATTTTTGCAGTCTCATATATTTAGCAAATGTTATATAGAATCATGTATAAACTCAGTGAACAAATAAAAAACTTGAAACACTACAACCAATATGTTTTCTGACCTTCAAATGTTAATTCTTTTTGAAGCCTTATTCAACCATAATGTTAGTCATAACTCAACATTATATTTTAGGATTAATACTTAGAAAATAAAAAATAAATTTTGTATGCCCCCCCTTTTTAAAGAAATGCTGCGTGTCCTAGAACACTGCAGTTTGTTCAAATCATACAAACTTTTTTGTACATTGATGTGTGGGTTTGTGTTCCTCACCTGGTGTATCTGGGTCAATGACTCGCGTCTTTAGTTAAAAAATAAAAGCAGGGTATATGGGCTTTTTAACTAACCCAGATAGAGCTGGGACACATTCTAATTGGTGAAGTGTAATCAGAATGGAGAAGCAGGAATCCACTGTACTCAGTACAGCATGAAGCCAATAGACAATCTGATACACACCCGCATAAGAGAAAACTCCAATCAATTCAAAGTAGAGGGGAGAGGAGAAGAGAGTGAGACGTGAGGGGTTATGGTGCACGGCACGCCTCTTAGGGGTGGGACACAGTTAGGAGAGGAACTTTACCTAACAAATACAATCAGTGTAACCTAATTCTTTGTATGCTCAATGAACCTAAACAATACTAATTATTAAAAAAAAAGTAGCTAGTTCCTTTCTTTAAAAACTCCATAGTTGGCTGAGTGCGCTGGCTCATGCCTGTAATCCTAGCACTCTGGGAGGCTGAGGCGGGTGAATTGTTTAGCCAAACTGAAGGAACTTAAATTTCAGAATACTAAGACCTGAGCTCACAGGTTCCAGACCAGCCTGAGCAAAAGGGAGACCCCATCCCTAACAAAAAAAATCTGTATCATGCACCTGTACTCCCAGCTACTTGGGAGGCTGAGGCAAGAGGATCGCTTGAGCCCAAGAATTTGAGGTTGCTGTGAGCTGTGATGCCATGACAATCTACCAAGAGCCACAAATGAGACTCTGTCTAAAAAAAAATAATAATAAAAACTCCATAGTCCTTTGCTTCTATTTCACATTTAGGAGTTAAATTATATCATCTGGTACTAACCCTATTAGTCACCACGCCTTACTTTCCTTACTATAATTCCCCTCTCTGAACTCAGGACCATACGTATTTCATATCTTATGTAATGGTAGGTAGAGTGACTTATGTACTTATTAGAAATCATCAGACACTGAGGTTAGGCCTGGGGCCTGTGGAAAACTGCCACTATCCTTGCCTGCTATAGCGTGAGGCAAATCAAGAAAAGAGAGAATTATGAAATTCTTTTTGCAAGTACATGGAGTGGCAACTCAGAAAGGGAAACAAACTCAGACCTTAGGGTTTAGCAAAAGCCTTTCCGAGGCGAGATATGAAGGAAGCAATAAATGAAGGATGAATTGGAGAAATACGGCAACCCTAGAGTGGGAAGAGTGCTCCAGGCAAGAGGAAGGGCAATCGCAAAAGCTCATAATCCACCCAGGACAAAGAAGTTCAGAAAAGTAAAAACAGTTCTTTATTGTTGGGATTCTGACCTGGGAAAATAAAGCCTCTGAGGTGAACTGAGGCTATTCCGTGAAGTGTCTCATAAGCTCTGTTTTCACTTCTGCCTGTTCTTTGAACAGTTGAGTGCACGCCTATCCTTAGTATTCTGAAGTTTAAATTCCTTCAGTTTGGCTAAACATTTTTATAAAACTATCACTCATTTTTTTCATTAAGAAATGGACTATGCTGCCAAACAAAAATGAAAGTATAACCTATTTTTATGGGAAAGTGAGGATGTCAAGTGCTCTTATTTTTCAAGATTCAGAATTTTTTTTAACTATTTATTTATTTATCTATTCATTTATGTTTGAGACAGAGTCTTAGTCTGTTGCCCTGGGTAGGGTGCCATGGCATCATAGCTCACAGCAACCTCAAAGCCTTGGCCTCAAGTGATCTTCATGCCTCAGCCTCCCAAGTAGCTGGGAGGACAGCCGCCTGCCCCCGGTGCTGGGCTAGTTTTTCTATTTTTAGTAGAGACGGGGTCTCGCATTTGTTCCGGAGGGTTTTGCACTCCTGAGCTCAAGGAATCCACCCACATTGACCTCCCAGAGTGCTGGGAGTACGGGCATGAGCCACCACGCCTGGCCTGAGATTCAGAATTTTTAATATTTTTGTTTGCATCTGCTCTTGGGAGGTAACTGTTGAGATAAACCAGTTGCAATGCTCATCTACTTGCCAGCAATTACTTAGGAATCCTTAATCACACCTGAATTCGATGTGCAGTAACTATTTTAATGGGCTGCTCAGTTTTTATTTTAAAGCTATAGGTGACCCTTTGGGAACACAGGTTTGAATTTCACGGGTCCACTTATGCACAGAGTTTCTTTTGCCTGTGTGTCCCCCTCCCCAAGACGGCAACACCAATCTCTCCTCTTCTTTTTTTGTCAGCCTACTTAGCCGGAAGAAGACCCTTATAATCCACTCCACTTGATGAATAGAAAATATGTTTTGTCTTCTTTATGATTTTCTCAAAAACATGTTCTTTTCTCTAGTACACCTTATTGCTAGAACAAAGTATATAACACATACAAAATACAAAACATGTGTTAATCGGCTGGTTTGTTGTTGTTATTGATAAAGCTTATGGTCAACACTAGGCCATTAGTAACATTTTGGAGAAGTTATAAGGTATAGGCATATATTTGACTATACAAAGGCCAGTGCCCCAACTCCCCTGTTGTTCAAGGGTAAATTGTATTCTGAATTATCTTTTAGTTTGAGAAATGCTCCAGGGATAGTGAAGAACATTTGTATCCACCTAAAAATAATTTTATGGGTAAGAGATCTTTTAAGGTACATATTTTTTCTACATGTTATTAAGGAAGAAGGTAAAATAGAATTATTCAAGAAAGATATAAGCCTTTTAAATTTGAACTTATATTTCTGGCATCAGAATCCAGTATTTTGGGAAGGAAAATAAGTTTAAATAGAAATGCAGCAAATTATTTTAAAATTTATTTATGTATGATCTTAATGCTTAAGGTAATGTAAAGTTATGCTCAAGTTAGTTTTGTGCCTGAAAAACTGCAATAAATAAATACCATTTTTAATCTAATGCCCGTTGCTCAAATTTATCTCATCCTCCCAAATCTGATTATACTTTATAAAATAGGTGATCAGGAAAATCCAGTTAACATGAGAAATCCTGTTCTTTATTGGCAAAATACATACATAACTCACAAATGAAATAATGAAATATTATTTGAGAGGCATTTTGGGGTTTGAATTTGTCATTATTAATGCCTTTTTCTTCCCATGTTTTTCCTTCCTAAAAGTAGAATAGGATTAGAATTATGAAAAGATTAGGGATTTGTAAATGAAAAGCATGCAGATTTTGAAGAAAGGGTGTTCCAGATATTCCATTTGGTTATTTATAAGCACCAAACTTCATGTAATTTCATAATTACAAAGACTTTTAAAAGTAGTGAATTATGCCCTCCTTCATTAGAATGTACAAATGCTTACAGCTCATCTCCTAAGAAATTGCTGTACTACATTTACAAAAGAAAGAAAGCAAAGAACATTCTGGAAAAGAGTGAGCTTGTGGTCTTGCTGCTTGGGAGAAAAATCTAAGCTCTAGTCTAGACACTAGCTTTAAAGTCTGCTATCGTTTAAGTCTTTAAGTGAATCACGTCTCCTCAACTCAAAACCCATTAAAAGTAGCAGCGAGGTTAATGAAGAGCAATCTGAATCTCTTTAGAATGATTCATGCTGATACTGAAATGTGTCCTGCCACAGCGTGGCTCTGTGGACTTGGCCATGCTACTTGCCCTGGGGAAGAGAAGGAGCACAAATTGACTCACAGTTCTGGATGTCGGAGGAGCTGAAGGACTTGTCAGGGAAACCATCTCTTGGATTGCTAATCGGAGTTTTAAGCGATGCAGTGGATTGCTGATTCCAATTTCTCTCTGGATCTCTGTGTCAGACAAAGCAGACATGATGGCTCCGCTCTTCACGTTGGCTCTGCAGGCGGCCACATACCAAGCTGGCATTCCTAACCAGAGCTGTTGGGAGAGGAAGACAGATACATTCCTGGATTATAACTTTTCCTAGTCTCACGTGCTAAGAAATATTACAAGTGCTTTCCATACATGAATTTGTTTATTGCTCAAATTACTGTGAGATAAATACTATTATTTAACTTAATCACAAAGGCATTAAGTCATATTTAAAAACATCATCTAGGCAGTGATATAATCAAGATTTGAAATTGAAACCTTATGGCTCCAGAGACCGATTTATATCAATCTCATTTTCGTACTGATTTATATCAATCAGGAATAAAAGTAATAGTGGCACAGCATTAAATTTCCTCTTGTACTTAAGAATAAGAACAGCTACAAGCCGTATTTGGCAAGAGGCTCAATCAATATTTGTTCACTGAATGACTTCAATTCATAATTCTCCTTTGGAATTCTGAATGCAGAGAAATTCCTTCCCAGAAAGAAACGGATATATCATCTCCGATTACCTGATTTGGATCAAAGCATAAAGGGCAGCTAAGCCACACATTTACCTACTTTCCTACACCGTATGTGCAAGTTGTACGAGCTTAATTAGACTCTATATATGAAAAAGCTTTTTGGGAAATGAATGATAAAATAACAAAAGAGACTAAAATTAGAATCTTCTGTAGCTAAAAAGAAATCAATATCTCATGACAAATTGCAGATTCTGGTATTTCAACTTTGCTGTTAGTCTCTTAAAAGACAATTAAATCAGGATTGCAAGGCACGCAGGATGGTGTCTGGTGCACTTTTCCAGCACTGAGTATTGCCAACTCACATGTCTTGCGTTGTGGCATCTGAGTTACACACAGTGTTTTTGTTTGTTTGTTTTGTTTTTAAGACATGGTCTTGGTCTGTCCCCCTGGGTAGAGTGCAGTATTATCCGCATAGCTCACTCCGATCTCAAACTCCTGGTCTCAAGCAATCCTCCTGCTGCAGAGTAGCTGTGACTACTGGCTCTGCTCACAACGACTAGCTAATATTTTTAGTAGAGATGGGGGTCTTGCTCTTGCTCAGGCTGGTGTCCAACTGCTGAGCTCAAGCAGTCCTCATGGTTCAGCCTCCTAGAGTGCTAAGATCAAAGGTGTGAGCCACTGTGCCTGCACTGAATTGCATACATTTTAAAAAAGAATATTCTCCCTATGTCCCCCCATCATTAGCCATGAATAAGAAGCAGAAAACATAAAAATTATCAATTTAAATCTTCTTTGTTAAATGTCAAAAATATTGATTGTGTGCTATTTTATTTGTTAAAATAAACTGAACAAAGGAGAGAATGTGAGAATAAGAAAAAGTGAGATAAGGATGAAAAACTATAAATCAGCAAAATACAATGGCACTAACTTCGAACCATGAATCTGAAGGCTAGGGCTCTAATTTATTCCCTGTCATTGGTGAGTCATGTATTCCATCTAAACCTCAGCCTTATTTTCCTCATTTATAAAATAGAATGATCAAGTTCTATTATTTCTAAGGCATCAGGTAAGACACCTGCAGAGATGGCTCCCATTGACCCTCACCTTCTGACATCCATGCCTTTGCATAACCTCCTTTCTATGAAGTAGGCTGGACCCTGTGACTTATTTCTAAGGAATAGCTGATGTTAAAAGCGAGGGTGTCGGTTTCCAGAGAGGGCTACAAAGACTGTAGCTTCATTCTTGCTGCTCCTTCCCCACTCTCTCCTTCTCTCTGAGCTCTTCCTCTGAGGGAAGCCAGCTACCATGCTGTAAGGAACTCTATGGAGAGTCCCATATGACAAGGAGTTCATGTTTCTGGTCAACACTAACTAGAAAAGGGAATCATGGCTATGACCACAAAAGTGAGCATAGTGGAGTGGATTCTGCCCAAGTCAAGCCTTGAGCTTACTGTGTCCCTAACTGATACCTTCATTATAGCCCTGGGAAGAGTCTGAGCAGGAGCCATTATTCACACATGCCCAAATTTCTGACCCATAGAAACTGTGGTATAATAAATGCCAAATTTGGGAGTATTTGTTACACAAGAGATAACTAATACAGACATCCATTTAGTTTAAAAATTCTTCAATACTGAAGACTGCTTGTCTTTATAGAAGAAAATTGCAAACAAATAGAACACTAAATCTTTGAGTCCATGTTCTGCGCTATGGCTGAGCTAGGAGAAAGGAGAGGGGATTGACTGCACAATTTATGCTTTTTTTCAGCAGGTTAGACCCAAAGAATTGACCTTACCTAGACAGGTATGTCAGAAATGACAGAAGATGGAACACAAATTTTTATTTCATAATATCAACCTGCTCAAAATAACTAAACATGTATCCATACCCTCACTGGACCCTAATGATTTCCCACCTCTGTCTTCTAAGGTATTTCCACCCGGGTTAACATTACTCACAGGTCTGCCAACACGTTGTTACCAATGTCACCCCTGATTAGACTTCAAAGAGTTTTTGATGTGGATAAATGGTGTGTGAAGCATCCGACTCCCTCCTACACAACGTTCTTAATAGGCTGCACATTCAGGGAGGTGCTAAAGAGGGTGAAGGGAAAGCTTTTGCTTATTGGATCACCAGTCTCATTCATCTTGTTTATTCCATTTTATAATTTGAGTCACACTGGAATCACATTATGAGCAATTTCTGTGTGCTCGGGATAGGTTTAATTAGCACAGACTTCACTGCCTGTCATTTCCTAGCACCTTAATGTCAGTAAATCTGTATTTTTATCTGGAGAATGTGTTCATCATTTGCCAAAATAGCAGCTAACTCTCTGTCAAGCTGCAGCTCCTTTTAGTGGAGTGAAAACTGAACAAAGAACTGCTACAATTTCTGAGGTATAATTTCTTCAGCATTTCATCTTGTGATTGATTTTTCAAATATAGTGATTTGAAAGACATGGTTGGAAGAAGCAGCTTTGATAGCTAACATGCTTAAATTTTCCCGATTGAAATGTAAGAATGAAATTAAAGCAAGACATAGGTGTTCCAAGAAAAAAGCAAAGCATGTTTTTACATCTACTTATGTAAGTCTATTTTTTTAAACTAAAACGGGTTTTCATTTTTCTGTATTGATCCTTCAGTTCTGAATATGACATGATAATGAAGGTAAGTGATTTTATAACCTCAGGCAATTGAAAACAATGTGCATAATGACCTCTCTCAGCCAAGAAAAGCCTAAACTCTTCTTTGCCCTGACATGAGCGCATCCTGGAAGCGACCAGCAGCCCACAAAGGCAAACAGAAGCCATATTGAGCACTGCTGAGAAGTAGCACAGAATAAAGAGCCCTTTGTGGACAAATATTTATTTTTGTCACTGTCAAAGTCTGTGTTGGCCTCCACCCTGTTTGGATATTGCCTTAGTTTTCCAGAACATTATGTAGTGTAGGAAATAATAAATACAGTGCTTATTTCATTATAATATTCAGTTTAGGCACAGAAGGGGATGAAGGGTTAAGTCATCCCAAGAGTCTAAACCTGACTGGTCCTTAGGCTCTAGACTGGTTCTCAACCTTCCTAATGTCGCAACCCTTTAATACAGTTCCTGTGGGTCGCGACCCACAGGTTGAGAACCACTGCTCTAGAGAATTCAGTTATGGAATTAAATTACAAGCAAAAGAATCGATCTCTATACAATTCAGAGGCCTTGATGTCTTGAATAACAGAAGTGTTGAATATGGAGATGGCTTTTCTCTGTAACCTGCTGATGAGGAAGGAACTTGGATAGATAGGAACAGATGTTTTCTTGCAACAACAAAAAGGTGGCTCAATAATTGTTTCTTCTCCTGCTCTAGCCATGGAGAAGGTGGGATTTAGATATATTCCCTTTATACCACTGTATACATTCTTCTGACAATGGCAAAAATTGTCAGGGTAAAATAATGCTCATGAAACTCTACTAAAGCAAGTATTTCTTTTGCAAACAGTCCCAGCTACTGGGAAGCTATAATGTGGTAACCTGTTTTTACCTATCTCCAGCAACTATCAGATTAGTAGTGATTGACTTAAGTGCCTTCTGGTTTAATTCTCTTACCTCTAGCCATGCGACCACAGTAGGCCCATCCCACTGGGCAAAAGGCAGTCCCTTTCTCCGAGCTTCTTCAAGAAGTTCATGCCTGAAGTACATTGCAAAGATTATTAGTTAGGTGCTATGAAATAAGATGGCTATGATTATTTTTAATGACAACATTTTAAAAATAAACAATTATTCCTTACACAGTTTTTATAAGAAAGTACAGAATAACAGAATTTCTTCTTCCTTTAAGTAACATACAGAAATCACCCATTGACTTTATTAAGAGTAAAACATTAACATCTAAAAATAATTTTCCCCAACATTTACTCACTGAAATTAGAACATTAAGTGCTAATGGACTGAGAAACCTGAATTGTATTATTGGCAAATATTTTAGCCCTTTAACACGAGAATGGCCTACATTTTCATATTCCAGCACACATAACGGAATATAAAAGGCCTTCTTCTCAGCCCTCCTCTCCCCCTTACTACCAATGGAAAATGCTTGCATATAGAGGCAGAAGATAAGTTTGATCATTTTAGTATCAATATAGTGATTGATTGATTTTTAGTATGTCCTAGACATCCAAGAGTCTATCTTAGGAGGTATTTCTTTGTTTAGACTGTAAAAGCACTTCTCGTTTGAAAAATAACTCCAAGATAAAATGATTTCCAATGTTAGAAAGCTACGTACTATGTGAAATTCAACAATACACTTATTTTCACTTATAATCACTACTGTTTTAAGGAAAGCAAAATATTTCAGGGACAATAAATGGTTGTTTTGAGTAACAAAAGATATAAAGTGCCAGACAAATGTAACTATAATTTTATTGTCCCTTATACTGAGTCTTTAGAACTGACATCCCCTTACAAAGCCAATTTGAGCTCATTCATGTAGCAGATGGGTGTTTTCATTGAAACTCAAATTGCTTTATACCCGTCCAGAACTGCGTTGAAAAATATGCTTCCTATACCTTAGCATGCCTTGATCTTACAAGCAAAGGGTAATAAAGGTGTAATAATAGTTTTATTTTGAATGTGTGTCTTTGATGCTTAGGAATGTATATTGAGTATCATGTATGTGCAATAATAAAATATCTCCTTTTGGCCTTTCAAAAACATATGAACTCCAAATGAGGCATGTGATTATTTCCTACTATTAATTAGTTATTTATTGTGGTAGACTGCATTAATACATTAAAATATATGATAAAAAATGCCTTTCTACCCAGAGTTTTCTGTGTTTGCCAAATGCACCAAATGCATCGCCAATAGGAAGAAAGGGCACAAAATAAAAACCGAAGTTATAGTGGCTGAAGAAACACGTAAATCAACTGCCATTTTCATTTGAGGGGCAGCGTCAGTGAGTTCTGCTGGGAAGCCATTCAGCACCCGGAAAGGGGACAGCGCCATGGGGTCCTCGGATCCCAAGTGAGACACAAAGACATGTCCTCGCCCGGTTTGCTCTCATCACCCATTCCCTCGGGCTTCCCGGTGACATTTCTCCACTGAAAATTAGTTTCAAATAGCTCAGGCTCACTGGGACCGAGGTATTTATAGAAGTGGATTGAATGATCAAAACCCAAATTATCAGGTATTTGTTGGACACCTGGTGTGAGCTGAGACCTGGGCTCAGTGTCGGAAACAGACACAGACCCAGGACCTCAGGAGATCCCTTGTTCCATACACAAAACACACACCTGAAACTTCCAAAAATACAACACAATACACAGACACTGCTGAAACTGGCGATGTACATCCTGAGTGTGAGAGTTCAGAAAAAGAGGTTAATAGCAATAAGAATAATTGGCAAGGGCTTTGTGCCCACTGAGCTGGCTTTGAAAGGCAGCAGGAAAGAGTTGGGGATGGCGTTCTGAGCAGGATAAGCAGCACTGCAGGGGTGCAGAGCTGGTAAGTTACATGTCATATAACGTAGAGGGGAATTTGGATAAGCCTTCAAGAGTGTGGTAAGAGTTGACATGTTGAATCCATTAGGGAAAGGGGTACTTCCAGTTATGTGACGGGTGAGTGGCATTGAAGGGGAGAAACAAATGTAGATTTACAATTGAATTTTGCTTCTCTTACTAGAAAAGCCAGTAATTATGCACTAATATCCTAGAAAACACATAACACTTCAAGTCAATCATATGAGTTGTACAAAAGCCATTTTTTTAAAACAATAGAATACTTTAGTTTTGAAATTTTGGAGTAGTTCTCTAATAAAAATTGCACCAGGAAAGTGAGAGTTGTCCTGTTAAAAACTCAGTATGATTGTGTAACTTTCCAGTCACCATCTCTCTCTCCAAGAATAAAAGCCAAGGCTTTTGGATCAGCCCTTCCCTCCTCATGTCTGTAACTCAACTTCCATCTCCTCCGGCAACACTGGCCTCCTTCCCATTCCTTGACAGCCACGCAGGCCTCTTCTCTGTCTCAGGACCTTTGCACCTCACGCGTCCTGTGCCTGAAATGCTCTTTTCCTCTCTCTCCGTTTGGCTCACTCCCTCATCTACTTTAACTCTTTACTCAATGTCACCTTCTCTCTGCATGTCTCCTTCTGTGCGTCTTCCAACCCCCACTAGGAATTTCTTATCCCCATACTTTGCTTTATTTTTGTCCATAGTCTTTCTTTTCTAACATAGTATATTATTTACTCCTTGGTCAGTCCTCGGCATATATTCTGTTAGGATATGAACTGACGTCTAGAACAAAGTCAGGCTCAGAAGAGGTATCCAAAGACACTGTGGACGTTGAACAAATGACATTCAGTGTTTCTATTTATATACTTTTTGTTTCAGTAAACTGTGTCCCATAATGTTCTGTTTTGGTGGCATTATTTGTTGTAGTCCAAATACCTTTCTTTATTTTACCTTATAATCATGTTCAGACTTTTATCATTTAAAAGCCTTTTTTTTTCTTATATCCTAACTCCCTTTGAGTTTTTCATTTCTCACTTTCTCTGAATAGTACTGATTCTAGCTGATTCCAGGAATCTGATCTGGTTTGTGCCTCCTGATAGGAGTCTGGTTATGAGGAAAACCAATGTGCTCAAATAGTTCTACTGTCCTTGAACAGAAATATCAATCGTACAATTGTTTGAGAAATTATTGACCAGTCTGGCCCCTAGAAAGTTTTATTTCCTTTGTTTTTGCTTGTTTGTTTATTTAAATCACAAACTCTCATAATAACTTCAATAATAGTACTCTAAGAAAATGAGATGTGGAAACCCAGGTGCAATGGATTCTGCTCTTTGCTCCCCAGATGCTAGGATTGAATCTCAAGTACCCCCTTCAGGGAGGACAGTTTTACACTGTGGAGAAACAAGACAGGCTAAGTTGGATGGCTGGTTTTTATACCAGGACTGTATACTGCTCCTTGACAGTAACTCCAACCTGCTACTCTTTGACCTGAGGGAAGCATCGATTATGTAAAAAAGAAAAAGCATTAAAATTATCAAAGAAATATTGCAGTTAATTATTCTCAGTAATGAAATAATCTGTACCATATGAAATGTTCTTAAGAAAATCGCAGAGCAATGCAGTAATAGCAGCAAGTCACTGCGCTTAACACACGATGGTTTGCTAGTAGGTTAGTAAGGATAGCATGCTTATTCTCTAGAGAAATTTGGGAGCCACTGTCAGAGAAGAGTGACCTGACCTGTTTAGGAAACACTAAATGAAAAACCAATTTGACACAATCAAGCATTTTGGATGTTCTAGTGCTCTCTGTCTGACTAAATCATGTGTGGAAAGGGATTTGGTCTGGAATGTTTTCTTCCTATAGCTGAAATTCAGCCGTTTTAAAGGTGAAGTGACAGTTCTTCCAGAACGAGGTTGTAACCACTTACCCAAGTACAAATTTGACTCTGGAAATCACTATTTTTCTATTCTGGTCTGAAGAATCATGCTTCTTTTTCTTTCTCAGACAGTCCAATTTTTCAGACAGTCCAATATTCGACCGTCTTTTCCAAAGGATCACTTATACATAATTGTAGTATTACACTTTACATTTACAGTTTTAAGATTCAAACTAGATTTTAGAGGACTTTAGTAGCACTTCCTTTGAGAGAAAGTTTCAAATATATAGTTATTATTACCTGTGTGAAAACTTGAAAAAAATGTACTAATTTTAGGGAGAAGTTATTAGTTTGAATCAGTAAAACTTTTAAATCATTGCATTTCAATAAACACATTCTTATTTTCAATAAAGAAGACTGTTAATATCCTCCAAAGGCCTGAGACTCTTGTTACAGGTGGCAATGAGTTACTGTGACTGGAAAGTGACGTGTTAGGAAGACCCACCACATGGTGAACACTCAGGTCTGGAGGAATTTGCACACACGTAACTTGATGTGCTGCGTGGAAACCCACCGTGGCTACGCCTGCTCTGAGAACAGGAACAAACAAAGGGTGAACATTCTGGAAATGGCTAGACTCGAGAATTTCTAGATAAACAATCAAGAGTGTTTTAAAACTGTAAATAAATCAAGAGCAGTTTTCAGGCTTGTCGTCTATAACTTCTAATACAGACTTATTAAGCAGGTATGACTTTGCCTAAATGACTAAATGTAAATGAAAATGTCTGGCTCCTCATTTTAAATTTTATGTCTCCCTAGTACATGATGGGGGGGTGGGGGAAGGGGTGAGCAGAGAGAAGGACGGGGCCTGGGGGTCACAGTGTGTGACATACCTGTTGGGGGTGGGACACAATTTTAAGAGGGACTTTACCTAACAAATGCAATCAATGTAACTTGTCTTTGTACCCTCAATAAATCCCCAACGATAAAAAAAAAAAAAATTAAGCCTCTCCTCAACTCCTCAAGTTGCAACCCATTGTTGTCCCCCACACCTTGCATTGGCAAGCTGTCTCTGTACACTGAACAGCATCCACATGCCTCCCCGCCTTGTGTCCCTATCACTTTGTGTTGATTTTCAAGATTCAACATATTTTTCTTTTCTGAAGCCACCTTTCCCTGTCCCTGAGGCAATATCGACTCCTTCCATCTATGGGAAATTTTTAAGCTATCTTCCCCATGGTATTATTAACATTTTATTGACTTTGTTCATTTACAAATTATTCTCTCCTATTCTGTGGGCTTGAAAACAGGCACTTTGTATGTCCTGTAGATAACCATTGATTAGGGAGTTATCTGGTTTTTTTATAGACCTACTATGTGCCACTTTTTGTCTTCATCAAACAAATAAAGCTAACTGAAGCTCTGACCTCAAAATCAGACATTCCACGGAGGAAGAAATACTTGTATAAACACATATACAAATAAATAAACAAACTAATTGGAAGCCTTGATACGCTCTCTGCAGAAGGTAAAATGTAGACAGCAGTCAGGCAGGGGGTGAATGGGTACCACCGGGCCTACAGTGTCTCATGGGGTCTCTTGGAAGAGGCAACACCAAGTTGTCATACGTCCTTAAAACGTGGCAGGCAGTGGGGTTCTCGGAGAAAATGTTTCAAGCAGAAGAAACATAGCATAAATTTTCTTTAAAAGAAGTGGAATTGGATGTTTGGGGAACAGAAAGCAAGCAAGAAAGGCCAGTGTAGCTGGAGTGAATTAAGCTAGCTGGGAGGTGGAGGGAGATGGAATTGGAGAGGTCGGCAGGAATAAAGCAAGATCGTGTGGGGTCACGAAGCTGAAGTGCAATGAGAAAGGATTTGATCACATGAACATAATAAAAGGGCACATTAGAAAGGTCATTCCAATTGCTGAGTATAGAATAAACTGGAGACAGACCAGAGTTGGGAGTTAGTCAACCAATTAGAAGGTTGTTAAAATTAAAAGAAAAGATGTGCTGTTTGGCTCTGGCCCTGCTGCATTTCAAATGTGCTTCTTACCAACTATCTTCTCGCTACTCAATCTCATTAAGGCTCAATTTTCTCATATTTGAAGATGATTACAAATTGACCTCAGCACAGGTTATGAGAATTAAATAAGATAATTATTACAAAAAAGCACTTAGCAGCCAGTAGGTATTTAATAGATATTTACTTCCCTTCTCCATTTTTTTCTTATTTTCCAAAAGCACTTAATTGTCTAAGCCACTATCAGATTATTCCCTTTAAGGTAAACATGTATTAACTTACCCCTCAGTGGAAATGTCTACAATAGCTTTATATTGACTATTGAAAGCCTGGCATTCAAGGTAATTTCTGATCTGCCACTAAACTATATTTCGAAATTTCCTTATTAAATTTCTTCCCTCTAGCCAAACTGGACTCTCATTCTTTATACTTCAGTACTTCGGGTCTACCACCTTCCTTTCCACTGGGAACGGCCTTTCCTCCATATTGATCACACAAACCTTCTCTATCCCTTGAATGTCACAACCCAAATTATGTGCCAGACTCTGCTAGGCAGTTCTTTGTATGCACACTTAGTAACTTTACATCAAATTTTGAATAAATGA
Source organism: Perodicticus potto (assembly GCA_963574655.1). Lineage (NCBI taxonomy): Eukaryota > Metazoa > Chordata > Mammalia > Primates > Lorisidae > Perodicticus > Perodicticus potto. The sequence goes on from CAUYRH010100950.1 coordinate 22,228, forward strand.
AAGAAAAAAATCAGCTACAACATACCAAAAAATTGAGCAAAATCTTACATAAATTATTTAATTGGCATGAATTTATTTGCATTTTTGTCTTGCTCTCTTTGCCTAAATTTTATGGGAAATTTGCACAGTAGAGCAGCTTGAATAATTCCTCCTAAAAATAAATGGTATTCTTCTTCAATTACCTCCTCTTATGCCACAATCTTTTTTTTTTTTTAAGAAAATGCTTGTTTGATTCTATCATTCTTCACTCACTTTGTTTAGTCAACAAGTAAAAGACCCAACACTATTGCGATTTTTAGCATGTGTTAAATTATATATTAGACAAACCTTTCCAGAAATTGCTATTCTTTAGGCAACGGTATTAGGACAGCAAAATTTAAATTTGTAAGTGTTTGTATTTTCGACTCTGAGAATCAAATTTGTTAGTTACTCAGAAAGACACACACAGAGGAAAGCAGTGTGTCTCCTTCCACACCCTTGCCAGGGTGGAGGCTTCATTGTTGTCAGTGAAAAAAGATTTTTATTCTCAGACTACTTAGCTTCGGATGCTATTTTGGGATGGCCAATTTGTGATATGACTAAGTACCATACCCCACTGTTCCCTCTGTCGCTCAAGATGGCCATTTCCCTCACCGTCCATTCAATGCTTGTCAAGTTTCCCGTCATACTTCCTAATGCATCTTCCATAACTTTCTATTTTCACTGCCACTAAACTTTTTACTCAACCTTTAACGGATCCCTCTCTCCAGGTTTCTTACACTGCCATACCAAAAGAAAAATCTACCTGGAAGACAAATTCTATAGCAGATTAGGTGAGAGAGGGGCTCCTAAAGTCAGACTGCTTGGGTTTGGTCCTTTGCCTCACTTGTTTTAACTGTGTATCCATGGAAAGTCACTTTACCTTGCTGTGCTTCAAGCTGCTCATGTATCAAATGAAGCTGATAACAGAATCTTCCTGATAGCGTTTTTAGGTGGGTTATATAAGAAAACAAAGGTTACGCTGGGAGTAGTGGCTCATGCCTGTAATCCCAGCACTTGAGAGGCTGAGGAGGGTGGATGGCCTGAGCTTATGGGTTCCAGACCTGCCTGAGCAAGAGCAAAATAACTGGGCATTCTGGTGGGCACCTGTAGTTCCAGCTACTTGGGAGGCTTAGCCAAGAGAATCGCTTAAGCCCAGGAGTTTGAGGTTGCTGTGAGCTGTGATGCCGCAGCACTCTACTGAGGGTGAGAAAGTGAGACTCTGTCTCAGAAAAAAAAATATGGATAATGTGGTTATAACCACACCCCCATATAAAGGAAACCGTCAATAGGTATAAGCTTTTACTATCAGTAATCACAACACTGCCCTCTAAAATTTCAAGAGTTCCTCAAATGCCTCAAGAATCATCCTCAAGCTGCATCACAAAGACTTTTCTGTTGAGAATTGATTTACCTTCTAATTATCTTTCCTTACTTTGCACTAGAATTGAAAATTTACTTCTATAAATTTTGTAGTTTGCATATTACAAATCCCACCTTTGCAAATACCATTTTCCAAGCTGGTAAGTTTTATCCCTTCATTTTCAACTATCAAACTCTTACTGTTGCTGAATGCTGACTTCCCTTTTATATGAAATATTTTGTGATCATCCATCCCACATGATTCTTTTCTCCTTTAAAATCTGGAAACATATACGGTCAGCATCATGCAAAAAGATCAATGATTGCTCTGTACACTGGGGCCTCAACCCCTACCCAAGACCGTACTATGCATTTTTGCTTTGGATGTTCTAGCCAAGAATATCTTTTGAATGATTACTATATTGTAATTCAAAAATCTCACAGTGTTGACAACTTCCTAGGATCCTTGCTCATAGGATAAGTTTTAAGTGTTCTATATTTTGTTTACCTCCCACTGCTTATTGCATTTTTAGAAGGATTAAGAATTCTGTGTAACAGTTGCCCAGGTTAGCTGCCAGAGATAAAATGCCATTTCAAACATGCCAAAAGATATTCCATGAGCCATGTGTAGACAGCCAAAGCTTTTGTCCAAACTCTCATCGTATGTAGACGATGGCACTGAGACCCCACAGTCACTGTCTCCTATTTGGCACCTTCTTGCTTCCAACCTACTGACCAACCTCCAATGAGATTTTCCTCGCTAATATTTTTGCAAGACCTGACTGCTTAAAAGCCTCCCTACTATCTTCAAAATAAAGACCAGTATCTCCTAAAAATACCCTTCCTGATCAGGCTCCTATCTTTGTTCCCATTTTTTCTGCTCACTCTGCCCTGAAATATTTGCCATTCCTCAAATATCTCATAGCATTTTACCCCTCCATGGCTTTCTACATACCTTTCCTTCTGCCAGAACAATTTGGGAGGGCAAGTGTCATCATAATCATAATGACTTGAACTTAACCTTCAGACACAATTCATTCTTCCTATAAAAATTCCAAGACCTCTCTGAAGCAGAATTAACTTTCTCTTCTATGCAAACAGCACAACTGTGTATGAGGTCTGACAATTAAGTGCACTGACTCGTCCTAGTCAAAGTGCTACATACCTCCCTGCTACACATAGCTACGGTCACCCACAACGTACTCCCTCTGGGAAGCTATACCCCAGCAGTCAGTGCCTAGTCCACCCTTTAAGGCACTTCTGGAACTCTTTTTCTGTAGTGACCATCGAAGCTGTTGTATGAGAGTCTAACAAATAAGTTCATGAACTTGGCACCATGCACTTATGTTGGCAGCACTATACAAACAACTCAGTAAAGTTTTACAACCTTGGCACATCAATGTATCACAGCTGTTTGTGTTGACACGTGGTGGTGTCTTACTGAGTAACATTTATTATTGTTGTTGTGTGGTTTTGTTTCCTGTACAATGACAGCTCTGATGGTCATTCCGAAGAAAGATGGATTAGGTGCTGGCTGGCATTGGCGCATGGCTTCCCAAAGGGAATACATCAGAGGGGACCACAGCCATATTCAGCGTTGAGATAGGCAGCACTCTTTTCTAACACAAGTTCATGAACTTAATTATCACACTCATACACTTTGGTTATCAAATGGATCCCCTAGTCCAGGCTTCTAAGAAAAGCAGTAACCACTCAGATAAGGAATTTAGTGGCAGGTTTAAAAGTAAACTAGCTAACCTGTTTTTATTCCAACTTGCTCAGCTTATTTCTGTTTTTCCCTTTTTCTGGGGAGGTTTTCCCTTGCTGAGAACGGGATCTTCGGTCCCCATTCTGCCTGCACATTTAAACTTTGAAATCACATTTAATTCCTGTAATCTAATTAGATATATGTGCTACAATTTAATACAGTAGGCGCTATAACAGAGAGGTATCTCCTGTGCTCTTTTCTTCATCTGAACCACTTCCTATTCATGTGAGGAATAACACAGTGTTTCAAAAGACCAAAGTTTCCAGATGTAGAAAAATTAGGCCTTCAATCCCACAAAATAATAGAGAATGTGCTTGTGCCACTTACTGTGTGAGAAGCACTATCCTGAGCCCTTTAGATGTCTTAACTGCATTCATCTTCACAACAGTCCAGTAACACACATATTGATCCGCATTTGCAGACGATGACAGTGAAGAATAGAGGCCATTTGGGGTCACAGAACCAATGGCAGAGACAGAATTTGAACCCCCAAAAAGGGCCACAGAGTCAGCTCTCATAACTCCATATTATGCGTTAGCTAATTAACCTCTCTGAAATTTTTCACAAGTGATAAAGGGGGATAATAGTGCCTTCGTCATGGTGAGTATAATATAAAGTACTAATCTCCCATTTTTCTTTCTTTTCCCAGCATTAATGCACTTTTATTAGTGACATATATTTATCTGATTTGCTAGTGAATGTGCAAGGCGTTCCCTTCCTTGTCACACATTTCTGTCCTCAACCCTGAGGGAACAAAGGAGACATGGCCCTTTTTTTCTTGCTACTCTTGCTAATGCCAAGTTCTACATCTTGGCCAGAGGAACGTTCACATTCTGAGACTGGGAAATTGGAATTTGTTGCATTTGGTTTCAGTTCAATTGAGTTTTTGTAATTGGCATCCCAAATAATCCTCTAGCAGGAAAATTTCTTCTTAGGGCTACTGATTTACTACAACATGTGACAAGTACTTAGTTATTGATAAAAACACAAGAGATAAATATGTGGCTTGGTGACAATGAAAAATAAAAGTCAATGGTGGGGGTTGGTGGCTCATGCCTGTAATCCCAGCACTCTGAGAGGCCAAGAAAGGAGGATGGCACTGAGCTCAGGAGTTTGAGACCAGCCTGAGCAAAAATGAGACCCTCGTCTCTAAAAATAGAGACACCTGGCATCTGCAGTCCCGGCTACTTGGGAGGTTGAGGCAAGCCAGTCTCTTGAGCCCAAGAGTTTGAGGTTGCAGTGAGCTATGACACCATGGCACTCTACCAAGGGTGGCAGAGTGAGACTCTGCCTCAAAAAAAAAAAAAAAGGTCATTTTATTGATCTTGTTTGCAATCCAAATTCTGAATTCGATTTCTGACATTTCAGCCATCTGTTTATGCATAGGATCCTCACTTGTGTCTGCCAAATTATTCCTTGGGGGGGTTGACCTAGTCTGGTTGTTCATATTTCCAGAGTTTTTCCATTGATTCC
>CAUYRH010100951.1:0-19658 GCA_963574655.1 Perodicticus potto
GGCTGCAACCAAAAAAAAAAATGGCCTGGCGTTGTGGCGGGCGCCTGTAGTCCCAGCTACTTGGGAGGTGGAGGCAAGAGACTCGCTTGAGCCCAGAAATTGGAGATTGCTGTGAGCTGTGATGCCACGACACTCTATCCAGGGTGATAGCTTGAGGCTCTGTCTCAAAAAATAAAAAAAATAAAAATAAAAAATTAAAAAAAAAAAAGAAACTTTGGACCCTAGAAGAAAGCATTCTGCCATTTACCACCTAAGGGCACAGATGCCTGGAACTTCAGCCCAACAGATGGAATGAATACCTCCACAGGTCTCTCCAGAACGAGGGGGCTTTAAAGTCTAAGCTACTATTTCAGAGAAGGCCCAACCAACCTTGGCTCTGGCTCCTCAGCCCTTGAGACTGATTGTGGTCTGGCCAATGGAATGAGCAGCTCTGACCCTGGGAAGCCTTCAGAGCAGAGCCTGGGAGTCAACGTGCCAGCTCTAGGAAGACAGCCCTGGAGTCTGTATTCTGCCCAGAGTTTGGTGGTAGTGGTAGTGGTGGGGTTCTGCTCCAAGGTAGGCAGAAGGTGGGTTTCATAGCAGGGTTCTCAGTAAACTATCCTTCCTTGGGTAGAGGGGTGAGAGGTGCAGCTTTGGCCAGGAAACTGTGGAAAGCCCTCCTGCCTCGCAGAGAGCCAGAGCTGATACTTCTTGGCCCTGCTGGGCCTGACTGAAGTCCAGTTTTGCTGCTCAAATCCCAGCTTGCAGCACAGCTCAGGCTGGGTCTAAGAAACCTCAGAGAAAAACTAGTTAAGGCTATAGCTGCTGCCCTGGTATGAATGCATATGACAGTGGCAGTGTTGAGGGGATTGCCTGGTGGGCATTGGGCTTATCCTGTCCAATAGTTTTCCTTGGAAACTGGAGAAAAACCTCATTAAACAGGAGTCTGCAGCCAAACCACAAGAGAAGTGCTGGATGGGCAGGGGTGAGGCAGAGAACCCTCAAGCAGCTAAAGGCCTTGGTGTGGCCAGGGCTTCACGGGAGGCACTGAGGGCCTGGCTAGACCTTCCCACATTCATGCATTTGTGCAAGCTGCCTCTTAGCCTCAGTCCCCAGCCCCCTCCATGCCTGATGGTGGTAGTCAGGGGGAACTGTCTGGCACAGGGCCCAGTGGCCCATGCCCCCTTCAGCCAGTGGAACGTCCCGCTCCAGGGCCTCAGCACAAGGCTGTCCCAGGGCCAGACTGCCCAGACAGTAGGATGGGGTTGCCTGGTGCCAAGCATGTGTATGGGGAGCCCAGTGATTGGAGCTCCCTCTCTTCCTCCTCCTGATGGTGACTGTGCCCAGCCCCTAAGGGAAGAAGGCAAGTCTGATTGATCATTTCCACCAGGCCCTGAGCACCTCAACAGCACAATTTCACATCTTACTTCTGAGGACAAAGTACCAAACACAGCACTGGGCATGCAGTAAGTACTCAAAGCACGGTGTGATGTATAAATGCATGAACAATGCATGAATGACTCAAGTCCACACTCCTTGATCAGGACACCCTAGACCCCTGTTCTTTGCCTTTGTCTGAGCTCCCTCTTCCACCCCACCAGCTGTTGTACTCTAGGAAGGTCTAGGACTCAGTCACTCTAGGTCTACCCTGAGTGCTGGTCCAGCCTCCAGCTATATAACCACTGATGGGGCTCCCTCCCAGCAGAGGTGGTCCTTCCTGCTACTGCATTGCCCTAACTGTACAAAAACTGATCTGCTGTCCCAAAGGTAATCGTCATCTTTCTGGGATATTTTCCTTAGTCCGTGGCTAGAAGTTCCTCACTCTGGTGCCCCAGAATGCCAGGAATGGAGCCAGGGCAGGGTTGGGCAGGAGGAGGTGAAAATGGGGATGTTGGTGGGGGACTCCTGAGGTAAGTCTCCTCTCCTCTGAAGTCGAGTCTGGGCCTAGTTGGGCCGTCCCTGCCCCCTCTCAATTGCCCCCCCCCACTTCCTGCAGGCTCAGGTGAAAAATAAACACAGTTGGCATTTTCCCTGCAGACCGCAGCAGTCTGCTTGCTGGCTATACACGCTGACAGTCCTTGCCACCACCAGCAGAGAAACTCCCTCGCCTTTGACGGTTGACTCTGAAAACCCCCAAACACTTGAGCCCCACAACACTTTCACAGCAAAGAAAGTTGCCATTTCCTCTGCCCTCCAGCCTGAGGGGGTGGGGGAGTACATCCTGGTCAGGCCTTCCCAAGAACGCTTCCCCTGGCAGGGGTCTATGCCAGGAGAAGCAACCCCCCAACAGACCAGGATTCCCAGTTGGTCGCTATGAGCATACACAGAATCAGGGTGTACTTACTGAGCTCCTACTATGTGCCAGGCAAAAGAATGTTTCAGGTGGAGAGAACAGTACCTGCTATTGAGAGCTGAATGTTTACTCTGCACTAGGCAGTTCTGAGCTTCTTGCAAAGTTTAACTCAAATACTTAATAAAACAAATTTTTGATATAGGTACAATTACTGTCCTTATTTGACATATGAGGAAACTAAGTCACAAACTCACACACTTAGTAAATGTCAAGAGCTAGAGCACCACCCACTATACATTGTTACTAGGTCCTATGGCTAGTCTCTCCTTTCCCCAGCCTGACTGGTCAGGGTTACCTGAACCAGTGCTTCCCTGACCCTAAAAGTGCTCCAGCTGGTTTAGGACACCTGAGATAAGGTTTCTGGCTACACTTGCCTATCGGGGCCACTGACATCAGCAGCCTACCTGATGGTGACAGTTGGACATGGCCCCAGCCACAGCCCAGCCATGCTCACCCACCCCATCCCGCTCCTCTCCCACCAGGTACCCACCTGTTCTCTGCCTCAGCATCTTACTCTTGGGCCCTACAACTTTCCATACTTTCTGCTCTTCGCTAGGCTATGTCTTTCTCATCCCGACTTCAATCTAAGGGTTACCTCTGTGGAAAGGCCTGTGACCTGGGTTGGGGTGCCTCTAGCCCTGCAGGCAGAGAATTGCTAGGACCCTGGAGGGCAGAGTTAGTTATCTGTGTCTGCTTGTTAGTCATCTCTCTCTCTCTCTCTCTCTCCGGGCTCTGTACTCAGTAGACTTGTTGAACAAAGGCCTGTAGGATCTCTGGTGCCCCCAGAACTCCTGAATGCCCCTACCTACTCATCTGCCATAGGGCTATGATTCTAAATGCCTCTGGTACCTCAGGCAAAAGGTTGTTCCTGATGCCTGCTCTGGAGCTGGGGAGAGGCCCTTGGGGAAATGCCCAGGGAGGGAATGGTAGATCTGTGCTGTGAGCCTCATGTTCTTTCCAGGGCAAAGGCTGACTAGACAGTAAGGTAGGCTATTGCTATGGTTATTGTTCTGTTTGCCAAGTAGACAGAGGTGAAATTGAGTAACATGAATGCCACATGTGACACTTGAGGTAGGCGTTATACATTCTTCCCATTTCACATACGTGGGAAGTGAGGCTTAGTGAGGTGAGAAAGTTGTCTGTAGTCACACACCCCACCACAAGGTCAGTACTAGGGCTCTTTTATGGGCTCTTAGGATCTTCAGCAATGCCAGACAGCCACATCCTAGGCTTTCCCCTCTCACTCTAAGCACCAGCCATCGGGATCTACTGACTTTAAGGGCCATGCTGTTCCCTCTACCTGGAGCGCTCTTTCCTCACTTGGCTTGGCCAATTCCTATCCACCTTTCAGGCCTCACACAGATGAGACTTCCTCCCTGAAACCTATCCTACCCTCCCTGTTGGAAGAGGGGTCCCCTTCAACACCCCCACCTCTGATTCTACTGCAATGTTACCTGTTTACTTGTCTGTCCTCTTGCACTGCCTGTGGTCTGGGATTGTGCCCTGAACTATCTATATTGAATGGATCAAAGCTGGGACCTTAAAGTTGGGTCTTTAGCAGTATGGGGTGGGGGTGGAGGGGGGGGTGTCCAGCATGAGCCAATGTTTAGGGAGAATGTGGCTGCACTGGATAAAATACCCTGACTAGGGCTGGGCACAGGGTCACAGCAGCACACAAGTTAGGAAGCTAAGAGAAGCTGGGGCCACTGCTAAGAGTCGGGATAGACATCCTACCTGGCACCTGAAACCCCTTGGCCTCCTCTTAAGCTTTGTCTTCTCCTGCCTGTAATACCTTAGGAGTTAGAATGACCAGTCAAAATCAGGGCTGCCATTACTTCACATAATGTGTTTGTGCTAAATAAAAAAAGCACTCCTTCTTTGAGACAGACACATGGGCCATACCAGGGCACTGGCTTGGGAAATGTAGTGCAGGCTAGTCTCAGCCCCTCTGCGCAGCTCCCTTGCACAGCCCCAACAGCAGCTCTGCTTGAAAGATCCCTCCAGTTTTCACTTTTCTTCCTGTACTGCTACAAGCCATGCTGTAGGGCCTGGCCATGAGCATCTATTCTGGCCCTGATCAATTCCTAGGGGCCCCTCTCCTAGTGTCAGGGCTTACCAGGCAGCCCCACAGCTCCCCCAGGCCTCTGTGTCTAGAGCTAGCACTCCACTGTCCACCACCAATAGTGCTTAAGTGCCAAGAAGTTTAACCAGTCACTGAGTAGGATGCTCCCCAAGGCCTGGGACCATGAGAATGTACTTCCCAGGAAGCAGACCCCCCAAACCTTCCAACGGGGGCTTTGTCTTCATATCGTCCAAACCTTGATGTATAGGTTCCTGTAGACCCAGTGAGGCCAAGAGCACTAAAGATCCCTTGCTCATGCCCTTTTATCCCTAGCTCCCACTATGGGCCCCACTGCCCAGGACACAGTGCTCTCTGGAGGATGGCCTGCAAACTTCCCGCCCACAGTTTACTGGACACCCTGTGCCAAACACCCACCACAGAGCACAAAGCGTAGCCACATGGCCAAGCCAAGCTGGAAGAGCTGGGGGATGGCAAGGCCACACCCTCCTGGACTAAAAGGCTTCAGTCCTGCCTGCTGGCACAAGGCTATTGCCACCATTGCACAAAGCCCTGCTAGGTGCATGTGGCTAGTCTATCAGCTGCCTGGCCTTGACATCAGATAACAGGGCCTGCTACAGTGGAGGTGAGGACTGGAGCCCCTGCACGCAACCTTAGCAAACCACAGGCCTACTCTAAGCCCAGTCTAACCCCAAGGCACCTTCAGAACTAGATGAGCCCCACTGAGCTGGGTGGCCTGGCCCACGGGCTCTAGTGGTTTCTATGCATTCGTTTACTTGCGTTTTCCTTCCTCCTCTTTGAGGTGAACGCCCCTCAGGACAGGATGTTTTTAGAGGGAAACATAAGCTTCCGGGAGGTGCTGCAGCTGAGCTGCTAGTTGATGCTACAGTTGATGGGGACTCTGCAGCAGCCCCAGGGCTGGGCACCCACCCAGCCCAGGCAGTAACTTACCCAGCTCCTCCAGAGCCTACTGTGGACCAAAGCAGGACACAACCTCATAGCTTAGCCTGTCTTTGACAGTAAGGAAAGGAAAGCAAGGCTCTGGGGAAGGAAGCATTTAAGGAATTCAGAGGTTTTATTTCCCTGGGGGCTTTACAGAAAAGGGAAGAAAACACCAGAGGTACATATTTAGATAGATGGCAGCCTTCACTGGGAGCACCATAGCAGTCTGCGAAGTTCCACCCCTGCCAGAATCCCACCCATCTTCCCAACTGCTGTGTGCTCTGTGCACAGATTTTACAGATGAGGAAAGTAAAACGCAGAGAAGTTAAACACCTTGCCCAGGGTCTCACAGCAAGCAGTGACAGACTTGGATCTGAATCTAGGGTTTTGGGATCCTTGACCAGAGATCTATTCAACAACAGGCCTCACAGGCAGCTCTTTTGCTGACAATACCCTGCCGAGAATCTTTCTTGCAACAAACTTGCTTGGCTAGCAATGTGGCTCAGATTTCCCCTCTTGTGAAAGCACCTGGTCTGTGTAGGAGATAATTTTGGTTCTTAGTTGTAAATGACTGAAAGAAATGTGAGGATCTGGTCTATGTTTTTTTCCCCACTCCATGTGCAAGAAGGGATAGGACAGATGTTGGAAGCTAGGTGGCTCTTGCCAGAGATGGCCTATAAGGGGAAGCCTGCTGCCTGGGAGTGAGCAAGGAGAGCCCAGGTGAGACCCAGAAAGATGGGGCTGAGGAGGCTGTTGGTCTGCAACAGCTCAAGGCTAGGAGGGAGAGGAGACTTGATCTCATCCCCAGGCTCAGCTGCATTCCTGCCCACCTCTGAGGAAAAAAAACAGTGATCTCTGAGTCACCTAGTCTGTTCAGCTGCCTGTCCAAGGCCTAGGAGGACAGTTCTGCCCTAAGGCCACAGTCAGGAAGCTCACTGGGGTCTAACCCCCACAGCTACTGCCAGTTAAGGCCCTAAGGGCTCTGTCTGGATTCAGTCTAGTTGTTCTTCCAAAGGGAGGTAAGGCAAGACAAGACATGGAAAGGAGCTGCTGGAGGCCCTGGGACCCAGAGTGCTCCCATGCAAGCCCTGTACTCACAGGGCTCTCTGGAAGCAGAGCTCCCTAGCGTTGTTGAGCTGTGAATATTCATAGAAAATCACACCAAAGGCTTGGTGCCTGTAGCTCAGTGGGTAGGGCACTAGCCACATACACCGGAGCTGGTGGGTTTGAATCCAGCCCCGGCCTGCCAAACAACAATGACAACTACAACCAAAAAATACCCAAGCATTGTGGTGGGCGCCTGTGGTCCCAGCTACTTGGGAGGCTAAGGCAAGAGAATTGCTTAAGCCCAAGAGTTTGAGGTTGCTGTGAGCTGTGACGTCATGGCACTCTACTGAGGGTGACGTAATCAGACTGTCTCAAAAAAAAAAAAAAAACTACACCAAATATCTCTTTAGAGATACAGGTCTGGGTGTAACTGTATACAGATACAGAGGAGAGGGTGCAACACCAAACTCCTAGAGGAGAGAAATGGATAGCCCTGGGGAAGCTAAGAGGACCCAGCTGTGGTTGTAAGACAGGTGTATTTGCCCGGCAGGCAGAGGAGGATAATGAGAGGGGCATGATATGCACAGTCAGATGTCTGGGTTCCAGTTCCTCCTCTAGAACTCACTAGGTTCAGTCTCTACATGCCTGAAGTTTCCCATCTATAAATGTTCATATCTCATGGGGATGGGGTGAGGATTAGATGAATTAATAATTGTGTTTGCTTGGGAAGCTGAGGCTGGAGGATAACTTGAGCTCAATAATTTAAAACCAGCCTGAGCAAGAGTGAGACCCCATCTCTACTAAAAATAAAAAAATTAGCCAGAGCAAAAGAGAGACCCTGTTTCTACTAAAAATAGAAAATTAGCTGGCATTGTGGTGGGCACACCTGTAGTCCCAGCTACTCAGGAAGCTGAGGCAGGAGGATCTCTTGAGCCCAGGAGTTCGAGGTTACTGTGAGCTATGCTGAAACCATGGCATTCTAGCCCGAGTGACAGAGCAAGCGTCTTATCACAAAAAAAAAAAAATTGCGTTTGCCGATGTTCTTTTTTTAACTAAGAACAAAATAAAACAAAAAGATAAAACCAAGCATGTCTTGAGAAATAAGGCTTTTCAGGAAAGCCAGCTTTCTGCCAGGTCAGGGCTGCTGGCTCTTAATTTCCTTTGGACTGCTGTCTGATTCCTATCAGGCCTGATTGCTGAGCTCCTGACTTGCCTGCAATGACCAAGTGAGGGGATGGGAGGTGATAGGCAGCAGCAGAAGGAAAAACTACCCTCAAAATGCCCCAGTGGTGCTGGCAGGTGGCCAAGCAGCTTTCCCATGGGGGAATAGAGGGTGGGCACATCCATGCCCTGGGACTCCCTCAGCTTCCTCACTCCAGCCCTTCCCAGTGACCCAAGGCCTAGAAAACCCTGTAGCCCAAGCCTGGACCACACAGAGAGCACCTGGCCCAGACAGGTCCAATAGTGGACTCTGAGCTGCCATCAGGATCTAGAAAGAGGAAAGAATCCTCCTATAGATAGTTCTTAACCATCCATCATGTACCAAACCTGAATCAATCCTAAATGTCATTTCAAATGCTTTTCCAAGTAACACTTCTGGAAGCCCTCGGTTCCTAGCCAATAAATGAAGCACTTTGGGCCCTGAGAGCCCTGACCTTGCAGGTTTCCTATGAGGAAAGGGGCAAGCCCTGACCCAGGCTTAGAACTATGAGGTCCCCAGGAGAAGCAGTGAGAGGCTATGTTTTTCCATGGGGCCAGAGGAATCCAGCTGGGTCTACCTCATGAACCCAATTAGGGTACAGAGACAACAGTTTGCTGCTTGGCCCCATCTCCACACATTCTAGAGCAAATAGAGTGGAGCAGCAAAGAACGTGGCCTGGGCTTTGGGGTAAAACAGACCTGAGTCCACATCCTGACTCTGCCAGGGAGCAGCACATTCTTTCCCTTGCTGAACCTTAGTTTCCCAATCTGCAAAATGCGGGCAATAATAGTACTGTACTTTCTCAGTTTATAAGGATCTTGATATTGTGAATAAAAGCTTGTGGCACAGGCCTAGCATTTGGGAAGTTTTCAATACATGACCTATTTTGGCTACTGTTATTCTACTGAATACCCACTATGTGCAGAGCCCTGTGGTGGACACTGAGAATCCAGTGGTGAAAGGAACAGATGTGGCCCGGGCCCTACAGATCCTTTCCAGCCCTTTCTGATCCAAACTACCATCTCTGAAATCTCCACCTCAACATGGCCACCAATCCTTGTGGCCTTGGCTCTCGCTGGTTCATCTTTCTCCACACCCATGTTGTTACCCACCACAGCTGGGTGACTCCTGGGGCTGCACACTGCTTCAAAGGCAGCCAGTAAGCTCTGGGGTGGCTGCCACAGCCAGGCACACACTCGTTGCTTAGCCCACCTAGACTCTGGCTGTACCCAGCAGGGACCTCACTGCTGCTGCCACCACAAAGCTCTCCAAAAGCCTCTTCTTAGCATCTCCGCAGGCCCACCCACCCTCTGACTGCCTGGCCACTGGGCCAGCCACAGAGCCATCTGATTTAAATGAAACTTCAAACTTAATGACTTTCATGCTGGTTATTTAAAATGCAATGTAATTTTCTTAAACACCCTATTATTTCCTTTGATAGCTACAAAGCTTCCCCCAATCCCATAAGTATGTTTATTTTTAGGGAAAAGAGTGGTTTGCAGTTGATCATAGAGACCATAGGGCGAGGGAACTCACAGAAAGTAGGGCAAAGAGTCAACCCTAGTAGCTTAGAAGCCCATGGCTGCTTTGCCCTCCTCGCTGTCCACCGGACAAAGACTCTGAGTAGGCACTGCCCTTTTCTAACAGGCACATCAGCCAGTGGCCCTCCTGCCTACCACCTGACAGTGGCCAACATCAGGCTAGTCTGCTCCCTGTGCTCCGCTCTGTGGGGCCTCAGTGTCCTCTTCCATAAGATGCATCCACTGGCTTCCCAGTGAGCTTTCTACAGGCATTCCAGGCATGGACAAGTTTGGGGAAGGGTTCTGAGACTATTGCCACACCCTCAGTCGCTTCCACCTGGCTCTTCCAGATCTGCCCTGGGTGAGGCCTCAAGGCCTGAGGCTTTGACCAGATGAGTAAGATCTATGCCCAGATAAACTGGGCCCCAGGCGGTGGCTGCCCACACCGATGAGTAGGTGTGGCCCTGCCAGTCATGGCTCCCTGGCAAGGGAGATGGCCTGGTGGTGAGTGTGCGTGCAGAGGTCAGCTGAGCCCCACCAATGCAGGGTGTCCTCTGGGAGCAGCTATTTTTAGGGCCTAGGCTTTCATGTGGCCAAATGATGTGGAGTTTACAAAGCATCAGTAATGTGTTTCAGATGGTAGCTCAGCAGGCAAGGAGGCAGGGCCCGCTGCTGCCAGAGCCAGGCCAGAGTTAGTCAGAGTCCCTCTGCCTGGACTCTCATCATCTATGCCTCCCTCCCCAACCCCTTCTTGCCTGATAGGGAGGCTGGCCCTAGAGTAGTCCTTGCAATGAGCTGCCCAGCAAACTCCAGCTGAGGCCCACCCAGCCCACAAACTTCTCCAGCCAACACTTATGTGAACCTCAGAAATCCTCCCTGACCAAGGATTCCCACCCCATTTTAGAGGAAGAAACTGAGCCCTGGAGAGGTTAACAAACTGGCACAAGGTCATACGGGGGCGGAGAGGGGGCAGAACCATCACAGCCCCCTGCCCTCAGGGAAAATAAGAGTTTTCTAGGAGGGGATGATTTACCACCACTGGCACTCAGACCAACTCAGACATGGAGCAAAAGTAAACCCCCAAAGTCCGCACCCATAGTTCTCTGGGGCCATGTCCCACCCATCCATGCCTGGGGTGTCTGCCACATACATGTCATTTGGAAGCAGGCAGTGTGAGACCCAGACACCCTTGGAGAGAGAGCTGATTTTAAAAGGAAGCGGGGGTAGGAGGAAGCTTATTTGGCAGAGTGTCTGCTTCCTCTGATCTCCAGGAGTTCTGGCTGTGGAGTGAAAGCGCTGGGCTCTAAAGCAGAGTCTGTTGGCACAACCCAGGCAGGCAGTCTGCATGGGTGGGGCTGCAAGGGCAGCCTCCTCACAGGAGGGGTCTGGACTCAAGCCCATCCCAGCTCCACCTCAGGTTAGAGCCCCTATCCAGCAAGGGGTGGATGCCCTCTATGGGATTAAGCCAAGAGGAGCCCCACATGCCAGCAGGAGGGAAGCCGGGGCAAACCCTCTGACAAAGACAAACCCATCCTGGCTGCAGACTGCTTGCATGCAGCTCCTATAGGCCACACCTTTTTAGGGGAGGATGCTGGTTTCCCTAGGTCCAAACCTCATGCATGACAGGTCTGTGAGAAGAGGCAGTAAACTGATGGAAGAAGCTAACTATGTCCTGGATTCTCAAGTGACCCTCCCTAGGCCCAGAGAACCTCAGAGCCTACTGGAGACAATACTGATCTCTCAGTGCCTGGATCAACAATAGGCCTTTGGACCTGAGCAAGCCACTGACTTCTGGGATGCAGTTCCTCTCAATCATCAGGTAGCCAAGACCTTGGACTTTGCAGAGCCAGATGAAATGACAGGAAAATGGGAATTTCCCCATGAGCCATTCATGCCTTGCATTTGTTAGCACCCTGAAGTCTCCCAGCCCAGAGCCTACCCTTCCCTTGGGACTCCTTGCTTTCCACCAGTTACTCCTCCCAGTGCCCACACTGGCCCAGCTACAGGCTCTGCCTGCCTTGAACTGCCATGTCCAACTCAAACCATCTGCAAGAGGACTCTGCCCTGCCCTTCTATCCTTCTATGATGCCAGCAGGCTGCGTGTGCCCACCTGCCTCTCCCAGGCTACAGAACCAGCACTGCCAAGGCACAGGCTAGGCCCTCAGTGCCAGCCCTTGTCCAGTCCTGCTTCATGCCCCTAACAGACTCTGACCTTCTGTACTCCTTTCCAGTGACCAAGAACATACCAATTTCTGCCTTTCTTGTCTGTTGCTCAAGCCCCCCCCACCCCCACAGCATTCTGTGCAGAGTCACCTGTGCAGGTTCCTCTCAGAAAGCATCCCTAGTGACCCCCACTGGCCCTTCTCCATCCTCTGTGGGCCGTATCCAACTCAAGCAGAATCTTAGAGCCAACTCAGGCCCCCCTGACAAAAGTCTGTTTGTTTTGCCACGACTGAGCTCTGAAGGGCACAGGGAGCCTGCTACTCCATGCTGAGCCAGTCCAGGTATATAGGAATGACTCAGTCAACACCAGTAGGGGTTTGGACCCAAGACTCTAGCAGGCACTGTGCTATGGGCTAGCTAAGGGCCCAAGGGCTGTGGTGAGCCAGATAGCACTGTCCCAGGGAAGTAAGGCAAGGGCTCCAGTCCAGCCTCAGCTTCAGGAGCACTCAGACTTCTAGGACAGAGGCTTTACACAGGACTGACAACCCCTCCAACAACAGCTCCCTCTCAGGAAGAACCTACTCTGGGTCAGTTCTTCATATACAGTCTCCTTCCATTCCACAGTAACCCAGGAGGTAGAAACCCTCATTATCCTCATTTTTGAATGAAGAAACTAAGGCCCAGACGGGCTAAGTAAGTAATATACCTAGGGCCACCCAGTCAAGTAGTAGCAGATACAGGGGGTGGCTCTTTCAGACTTAATTGTTTTCTCTCCTTCCACTCTTCTAAGGGGCCTCCTCGAGGATCCAAGCACTGTACCATTGTGGGTGGGGTACCTCTGTGACCTGATATAACATCTGTTTCCTCCAACAGAGGCTTGTTTGTAAACAACAGCAGGAAGCATTGGCCACAAGGTGTGAGGGGGTGTGACTATATGGCTTTGGGACCGCAGAAGCCTGAAGAGGCTCAAAGGGGCTGTAGCTCTGCCCAAAGGCTCTGGGCACACCTTGACCCAGCCTGACCTCAGCATTCATGTGACTTTAAGCCAGCACCCCTGGACCCATCTTTACAGGTCAGCCAAACCTCCCTTCTGTAGGGGCAGGGGTAGGGTATGATTTCAGGAGACCCAGACAGGGGCCACTCTTATCGTCACTCACTCACGAGTCTCGGGGCAACTGGGGAGGTGGGTAAAGTTGGCACAAATATCCCCATTTACTGGCTCTGGAAACTGGCCTGACAGAACCCTAATAGAGCTGGGAAAAGAACCCTAGGCCCTAGCAACCAATCCAGGGCTCTTGATTAGCCCCCAGGCCTTGGGAATGCCCATCTACCTGTTGAGTGAGCTCACCCTGCCATAGACTGGACATGCTGCCCTAAAACTGCAGCCATCTCTCCCTGCTCTCAGGGACAGGAAACCCAGCTCCGCCCAGGGTCTGCAGAATGGACCTCCTTCGTGGTGATTTCCTGGCCCTGAAAGGCATCCATGAGGTAGGAGCTACCCTCAAAGTCCACATTGGGAGTAGTAGAGGAAGGGTTGCAGATTTTCCAAACACCATAGCCAATACTACCCAGACTTCTGAGGAAAGAAAAGCAGTTCAAAATAATTTAAAGTCCCATTGCTTGCCACACCCCTATTAAATGAAGAGCAACAAAACACAACTCCATGTTGGCTGTGCTTAAGCACTTTGAGGACTAGGGAACAGTCACAGACTTAGAAACTACATGAACTGGGGGCAACTAGGAAGCAAAATGCCTTGATTCTTCCTACCTCTTTTTTTTTTGCAGTTTTTTGGCTGGGGCCGTGTTTGAACCCACCACCTCTGGTATATGGGGCCAGCACTCTACTCCTTTGAGCCACAGGTGCCTTCCAATTCGTCCTACCTCTTGACTCCATTTGAATATGGCAAAGGCTCCAGTCCAGCCTCAGCTTCAGGAGCACTCAGACTTCTAGGATAGAGGCTTTACACAGGACTGACAACCCCTCCAACAATAGCTCCCACTCAGGAAGGACCTACTCTGGGTCAGTTCTTCACATACAGTCTCCTTCCATTCCACAGTAACCCACTCCAGGCATCCAAATTGGTGCCTTCCAATTTGTCCTACCTCTTGACCTCTCTTTGAATATTATGCTCCAAGAAAATAATCAAAGTGGTAACTAAGGAGTGATCTGTAGAGAAGACAACATCATTCCCACCTGTGAGCAAACCAGAAGCCACATGAAAGATGCCACAAATAAAGACTCTGTAGTTGGGATTGTCTGGAGGCCTGCAGACATTCACCCCACACCAGGGAGGCATCATAGCAAGACATGAAGGGGTATATGTGAGAAAAGACTTGAGAATGGTTCCTAGGCTAATGACCAAGAGGTTCTTTTCCTTACAGAGCAGCTTAAGTTCCTAACATCTCCTGTAAAGGGCTTCTATTGGCTAAAGAAGGAGAGTCTCTTTCAGATACAACCTTGGGGTGGTGGGAGAGAATTCTCAGGATAGTTTAGTGCCTAAGGCTCCTAACCTGGTTCTAAAGATAGCACTTCCCCTCCCAAGAACTTCTGAATGAGTCAAAACAGCAAGCAGGGGCCATTACACAAGTCCCCAGATCCAGGGTTTGGACCCCCTAGTCTCCTCTGGCTCAAAGTCCATTTGGGGTCTACTACTGAGCCACTAATGAGCCCAGGGGAGCCAGGACAGCAAGGGAGAAGGGATCAGTCATGGCTAAACACTCCCCCAGCCCAGCCATGCTGGCACCTCCCTGGCACTGATACTGGTCTTCACTCCAACTCTGGGAGTAGGGCTTGCCACTCCCAACATGCAGATGAGGAAACTAAAGCTCAGAGATACTTTAACAGATGTGCTCTCTTTGGTCTAAGTATGGTGAGTACCTCGTAAAACAGTGCCAACTGCCTTGGCCTAAAGAGCTGCCATCATGGGCAAGGCAGCTGAGGCCAGGAGGATGAAGGAGGGCCCCCTGAGATGGTCTGAGGAGACAACCTGAGGTTATGACATTGAATTAAACCCCGACTGAGGAATGAGTAGATGGCAACTCTGTGAAGAGGTGGGGAAAAGAGTTCCAAGCTGAGGGACAAGTGCCTAAGTCCTGAGGTGCCATAGAACTTGCTGGTTGTAAGACCGCCCCCCTTGGCACCAGGCAATAAAGTGGCTACTGCTAGAGGAAGAGGATGATGTAGCTGGTAGTGGTCAGCCACCCAGATACTCATGTGATGGTGAGTGGTTTGGACTTTACTCCACCACTGCAAGGTTTAATCAGGTGAGAGATGTGCTCTGATTTGTTTTTGCTTGTTTTGAGACAGGGTCTTGCTCTGTTGCCCAGTCTGGAGTGCAGTGGCATCATCATAGCTCACTGCAGCCTCAAACTCCTGGGTTCAAGTGATCCTCCTGCCTCAGTCTCCCGAGTAGCTGGGACTACAGGTGCCCACCATAACGCCTGGCTAATTTTTCTATTTTTAGTAGAGGTGGGGTCTCACTCTTGCCCAGGCTGGTCTCAAACTCCTGAGCTCAAGCAATCCACTCACTTGGCCTCCCGGAGTGCAAGAATTAAAACAGGCATAAGCCACTTACCCTGCCGGATTTATGTTTTTAGAAGACCCCTTTGGTGACTATCTGAAGCCCGGATTGTGAGTTAGGGTCGGAGCAGAGGGCCCCAACAGCAGGCTGTTGCCGTTGTCTGGGTGGGAGATGGCGACCACTTGGGCTTGGGGGTGCTGATGAAAACGGAAAAGTGGGAAGATCTGGTGTGTGTTTGGAGGGAAACTCAGGTGCCTGCCAGTCTCTCCTGGGTCTTCATGCAGTCTTCAGAACGCTGCTCAGGGGACCCTTCATCACGGCCCAGATGGGCCTGCTCTGCCCAGGATGCCTTCTGTGACGGCACTTCTCCGGCCAGTGCCTGGTTCTGGTCTTTTTATCTGTCGTCTCTGCAAAACTGGGCACTCCCAGAGGCAGAGCCTGGTCCCTGACTCCTTCCTAATAGGCCTTATTCCAACAAGGGCTGGTGCTCCACCATCACTAATCCTTCCCAGCAAGGCTCAGTTCACTCTCTGCAGGGGCTGTGGAGGGCTGGGTGGGTGCTCCTGCATATGCTCACCTCTGCAAACTCCCTACACAGGCTGGCCATGCATCTGCAGCACTTCCTTCCTCTGCTCATCTTGCTCATACCTTCATCTCCTGGTTCCCCAGGGCTCATTCACACAGCTCTCACCTGGACCTCAACCTGTGGACTAAGGACAGGTGAGCCCGAAGGCCAGGAGCCCAAGCACAAATCTGCCTCAGATAGGCTGCCCAGTGGTGTGGGGCATGCCCAGGTACCAGGACGACTGTAGAAATCAGAGAGGGGGAAACACGGCCCCACAGCCCTGCAACGGCCAAAAGCCTCCGCTTTTTAATTTAAATTGACATGTAATTCATATACTATAAAATACACTACTCTAAAGTATACAGTGCAGGGGCTTCTAATATATTCATAAGGTTGTACAACTGCTACCACTACCTAAATTCCAGAACATATCCATCACCCCCAAAGGAAACCCCATACCCACTAGCAGTTACTCCCCATTCCCCTCTTCCCTCAGCCCCTGACAAGCACTAACCTACTTTCGGTCTGTATGTATTGGTCTGTTCTGAATATTTCATCAAAATGGCAAAGGTTCAGCATCCATCAAAACAACAGACTCTAAATGCAGCCCATGGAAGGGGCCTTGGGGCACGATGCCTCATATAACCAGACTGATAGTCTTACACACCTAAGAGCCTAATTTTGCCTAAGGGATGAAGCCTTGCTCATTACAGAATCCCCCCCAGATCCAGCCAAGGACCAACTCACTATGCCCCTCCCTACCCCCACTTGTCCAAAGTCTCAGAGCAGAAAATAAAACAATAAACAATGGTCACTCATCTAGGGCAGTAACTATCTGCCTTAGATGCCTGATAAATGCTCGTCACAGAATAAACTTTGACCTAATTTCCCCTTCCTCAAAGCTTACAGAAGCCAAATACCAAAAAGAAACAATCGTTTTTGAAGAAAAAATGTCTATCCCAAGGGAGTTGACTATGAACTGATCATTTATCTCATCGCTCCTCGCCAGGTTTGAGTCTCCCTGTTTTGAAGTCTTCCAATGGGGCAACCACACAGGCATTCCACCTCACGTGAGAAGTCACGAGTATGAGACTTCTCTCAAGGGACGTCCAGTGACTAACCTTGGGCATCTCAGCACAATTGCTGACCCCTTGGATGTGCTCAGAGAGGGCTGGGAAGCATGCTGTCCTGTAAAATATAGGCTTAAGAAAGAGACCAGCATTGGAAAACTTCCAAAGGCAGTTTCTCCTCAGGGCCCTTGCAAGGGGCTAATAAAAGGCTCTGTTGGATTTTTTTTTTGGGGGGGGGTCGGGTTTTGGTCAAGGCTGGGTTTGAACCCACCACCTCTAGCATATGGGGCCGGTGCCCTATTCCTTTGAGCCACAGACGGGGTCTAGCTCTTGCTCAGGCTGTTCTCAAACTCCTGAACTCAAGCCATCCTCCCACCTTAGCCTCCCGGAGTACTCCAACAGGTGTGAGCCATTGTACCTGGCCAGGAATCTAGATATATGACCCTTGAATTAGATAATAAATGTGCTACCAAAACACAGGGTCAGTTCACTTTGTTTTGTAAAAACTAACCATTTCTTTTTTTTGACACATAGTCTCATTTTGTTGCCCCAGACTAGAGTGTTAGTGTCATGGCTCACAGCAGCCTCAAACTCTTGGGCTCAAGGGATGGGCTTGCTTCAGCCACCCAAGTAGCTATGACTACAGGCTCCCGCCACAATGCCCAGCTAATTTTTCTATTTTTTTTTTTTATTAAATCATAGCTGTGTACATTAATGCAATCAAGGGATACAATGTGCTGGCTTCATATACAATCTGAAATATTTTCATCAAACTGTTTAACTCAGCTTTCATGGCATTTTCTTAGTTATTGTATTAAGACATTTGTATTCTGCATTTAGTAAGTTTCACCTGTACCCTTCTAAGATGCACCAAGTTTTCTTTTTTTTTTTTTTGAGACAGAGCCTCAAGCTGTCACCCTGGATAGAGTGCTGAGGCATCACAGCTCACAGCAACCTCCAATTCCTGGGCTCAAGCGAGTCTCTTGCCTCCACCTCCCAAGTAGATGGGACTACAGGCCCCCGCCACAATGCCCGGCCATTTTTTGGTTGCAGCAGTCATTGTTGTTTGGTGGGTCTGGGCTGGATTCGAACCGGCCAGCTCAGGTGTACGTGGCTGGCGCCTTAGCCCGTTGAGCCACAGGCGCCGAGCCAAGATGCACCAAGTTTTCTATTTTTAGTAGAGACATGGTCCTGCTCTTGCTCAGGCTGGTCTCAAACTCCTGAGCTCAAGCAATCCACCTGCCTGGGCCTCCTAAATGCTAGGATTATAGGCATGTGAGGGATGGCGCCAGGCCCCCAACCAAATTTTGAATGTCCCCACAACTCTGGGGTAATGCAAGCAACTACCGCCACTTGTTATGTGTTTATAACTACCAGGTATTCTTAACAGAGGCTCCCCTACAGTTACATATATCTTCCTCACCCACAGTCACTCCAACTTAAGCTCCTGCCTCTCTGTTCTTGTCTCCAGCCCCACAGAGCAGCTGAAGCCAGGGCATAGAACGTCAGTGGCAAAGCCTGTCCTCCTCCTGTGTTCCCAGAAGCCACACAGGGGAAACTGCAGCTGTGATCCTGCAAGGGTAGCGAGGGAACGTACACCTATAGGAGAGGATGTAATACATAGAAATGCATGTGCTGGGCTGGGTGGGCACAGTGGCTCACACAAGTAATCCCAACACTTTGTAAGGCTGACAAAGTGGGAGGATTGCTTAAGGGTAGGTGTTTGAGACCAGCCTAGGCAACACAATGAGACACTATCTCTATCAAAAATTAAAAAAAAAAAAAATAGCGAGGCATGGTGATATGTGTCTATAGTCCCAGCTACTCAGGAGGTAGAGAGGGAAGGATCTCTTGAGCCTAGGAGTTTGAGGCTGCAATGAGCTATAATCATGCCATTAGATTCTACCCTGGGCAACAAAGTAAAATCCTGTCTCTAACAAAAAAGAAATGCATCTGTTGCAGCCTAAGAAAGACCCGAAGTTGAAAACTAAATGATCTGGGCCAGGTGCTAGTGGTGTGTCTTTCTTCAACCATCTTGACTGTTAGAGTCCACCATTTGCCTACTCTTGACTAATGTACCACCAAACGATCCCATCACCCATACAGAAGAACAAGTCCCTCCCTGCTCTGGCACTTTCCCATCATTTGCCCACACCATGAGATGAACCCTATCTGAAACGATGCCTTTTCTCTATGCTGCTGTAGAGTTCTGGCAGGCTGGAGCACCAAGCTGTGAACCTGGACATTTTGTCTAATCATAGTTACCATAGTGACCCCAGTCCCTATCCAAGCAAATCACCCACTGGTGTTGAGTTATTTCAACCTGGTCCCAAATCTAAGGATATTTACACCTTGTAGGGGATCCAAAAAGCATCTGTCAAGCATCTCCTTGTGCAGAGCAGAGTTCTATGGGGAAAGTTGCCACATCAGGTGGCAGGGTCAGGGGCAGCCTCCTCCCACGGACTTCGAAGGAAATGATCCATTTCATTTACCAAGCTACCCTAGAGCAGAAAGTCAGATGGACCAGTTGGCCAACATGTTTATTTCAGAGATGAGGAAATGGAAGTCCAAAGGCAAGGAGTTCATTTTTAGAGCCAGCCATCTACTAGGTTTTCCACCCCAGGTTTCTGTAGAGAAGCCTGCATGTCTTCTCCCCTCCAACCAGCTTCAGCATGAAGCAGCTATCAGAACACTGTCCTAACTTGTGAACAGCCTGGCAGTCATTCTCTTCACCCTCTGGGTGATCCCACCACTAGTCCAACAAGCTTCCAGCCTCCTGGCCCCAAACTGTACTAGGCTTACATTTACACCCAATACCTGCCCACCAAAGTCCTCCAAACCTTCCACTGTACCCTCACCCCTATTCGGCCCAACTGAGAACAATCTGAGACATTAATATGAATTTTTTTTAAAGTGAAGCCATACCTCTCCAGAGCACTTCTTCACACTCTAGATCATCTGCACCAATAGGCAAACAAGTGTACTTTGCAAAGATCATGAAAATCTTTTCTAAAGATTTAATTCATAGATGTATTAAACTGACCCTTTCTTTTTTTTTTTTTTTTTTTGAGACAGAGCCTCAAGCTGTCACCCTGGATAGAGTGCCGTGGCATCACAGCTCACAGCAACCTCCAATTCCTGGGCTCAAGCGAGTCTCCTGCCTCCCCCTCCCAAGTAGCTGGGACTACAGGCGCCCGCCACAACGCCCGGCCATTTT